>JABUQX010029980.1:17500-25000 GCA_015478945.1 Trachelipus rathkii
TGTTGTAAGACTAAAATTAAATTTAATTTTAATAATAGAAATCTAAAAACTAATTTATATTTTAGATTTCTATTGTTAATATTAAATTTGGGGTGCATCATGAAATACCAAGGGGTGCGCGACAAGCATGAAGAAAAAACTTTTTATTTTATTTAAGTATATATATATATATATATAAATATATATATAATATATAATATATATATATATTATATATATATATATATATATATATATATATATTTAGTATCTATTATATATATATATATATATATTATATATATATATATATAATATATATTGTGAAAGGGATAGGGGTGCATGGGAATCTAATTTTATTTTGGGTGTGAAACTATGAAAAGATTTGGGAATCACTGCCTTAGAGCACTAATAAAACTTTACTAAGTACTAAACTCTACTTTATATATTGCATCCCTCTTTTACATATTGTATTTACTGTATTTTAATGTTAAAAACCCTAAAAGACTTGATATACATAAAAAAAAGTAATTTAAAAAAAAAACAAAAAAAAAAAAGCATTTTCGGGCTTTTGGTTTTTTTTATAAAAAAAAAACGAGCACGTTTTTTTAATCCAACCCTATATATATAATATATATCTATAATATATACTATATATATATTATATATCTATATAATATACTATATATATTATATATATATATATAATATATATATATAATATATATATATATATATATATATATATATAATATCATATATATATATTATAAAAAATATATATATATATATTATATATAATATATATATATATATATATAGTTGAAATTTTGTTTCAATTTTACAGATAATTATCCCAATTTGCGGCAGTACTGCTACCGGATGAAGGAAAAGTTCTGGCCAGATTGGGAGGAATGCTTGCTTAAATAATATCTGAATTCACATGGAATATATATATATACTATATACTATATATATAATATATATATATATATATATATTATAATATATATAGTATATATATATATATATATATAATTAATATATATATATATATATATATATATATATATATATATATTATAAAGCTGTTTTAGAAAATAGATTTGGAAGTATAATTTGTTTTGTTATTCTTATTTCTAGTTTTACGACACATATCATCTACGAACCTCATTCTGAAGCACGTAACGTATTGGAAAAGAAAAGACCACGAATTACACCCGAACATGGAGATTTTTTTTTTTTTTTTTTTATTTTCAAACATTCAAATAAATTTCAAATTAAAATAGCATATATAAAAAAAAAATTTAATTAGTGTTTTTTCACAATATTTTGCCTTATTTTCAGCAAATGTGGATGTGGATTTTTATTTTAAATATTCGTATAATTAGAATACTAAAAATGCATTCAGCAAAACATATATATAAATTCATTAAAAATTAGAGAAACAAAGAATTTATGTAAATTACCTATAATTTCCAGTTTATGTTGATCCAATTTTTATGCGCCGCACAATCCATCTGGAAAAGGCTAAAAATTAATAAATTGCATTTTTGCAACTTTATATTTGAAAAAATTCAACCTTTTAATTTTATTTTTATTATTTTCAATTTTTAGTTTATTTTATTTTTGTTTGTTACTTTTATTATTTTCTATATGCTATTAATTTTAATCTCCCCTTTTAATTTTTACTCTATTTAATATTTAAAGTTAATAACTGGTAAGTTGTATTTTAAAAGCAAAAGCTTCTGAGATCTTTCAGGAGCTAGTATGCTTCGTTTTGTATCGTATATGAGACCTGCTCCGCTCAAAAGACTCTCGCTAGCTACACTGGTTGAAGGTCATGCTAAATAAGTTCTGGCGAGTTAAGCCAGGTTAGGAAAAGCTTGACTGTTGTCACGCCACCAAGCTAAAGGATCTTCATCTGCCTCCAAACTTTTCCGCCTTTCATACTCTTCAATTATTGATAAAACCTCCTTTGACAGCCCTGTATCTGGGTTTTCACTGCTACAAGCTGAAGGAATGGTCATAGATTCAGTAGTGATTCTGCTACCAGATATAATGCCCGTTGCTACAGCCTCTGTTTCTGAGATCTTATGCTTTTTCGTTGAAGAAATTTTTTCAGCTTCCTGCATCACTTTATTACAGAGTCGTCCTAAACTGAGTCTAACTTTCTGTGCAGCTTGTGGTTCAAGGAACTTGTATTTGTACCTCGGATCTAGAAAAGTGGCCATAACGTAAACATCACTGTATTAAAAGTTTTGAAATTTGTTGCTGATCTCGATCATTAGGATTTATGTCATTTTTGAAACTCCCTGAGCATTAGTAGCACGTTTAGCACAACTTTCAGTGTTGTAACCAGAAGTATAGTGTCTGATAAACAAGAATCCTCAGAGCTAATGGTCTTGGTTATTTCATCAAAGGGCTTAAAGTGAATTTGTCATTTGTCGTGAGGGGGTTTCACTTTTGCTTTATGTGAAGTTTAAAGACAGATAGTCTCATTAATTTCATTCAATCTTTCAAGCATGTGAAGGCTACTGTTCCTCGTGTTTGAATATCTTGCACAAGAAAAAGTTGAGGTACATTTAATCTTGATTGTATTTTTTTCAAATCATTTTGAGCTTGAGGTGAATGAATGATTGAAATGAGTATCACTCGCCCTAAACTTGGCTAATAAATCTGACCCACATTTTTGAGAAATTATGTCATTCTTAACTACAAATTAAATCTAATGTAAAAACAGTCCGCATTTTTCAATTCAAACAAAAAAAGTGTTTTTTCTCATATTTGCACCTGCATCTCTCACTACACAGTGCACTTGATCTCGTAAAATGTTAGATTTACCCAGCATTGCAATAAACACTGCTCCAAGATATTTGCCGGTATGGCGCTTCGAAAGAGGTTGCCTCTTGAAGTTTCCGTCAATTGCGTGACAAGTGAGTGATAACAAAGAGACCCCAGATGTATTGTCTGACCATGTATCAGGGAGGATAAGATTGATGTTATCCTATTTTCTACTGATGGATATATTTCACCACATATCAAGTCTCAATAAAATCTCCCCCGCTTTAATACATACTGTGGTGAAGCTTCTTCCATTACCATTTGAAATCCCCTATCTTCTACATAACTTAACGGCAAGTCATCTAAGACCATCATTTCAATAATTTTAGTATCCATTGACTTTGTTTTGAAATCATTTATTCCCATTTTCTTTTCTTTTAAAAAATGCTTATAATTGTTTGCAGTATACTTTTTTCCTCCAAAAACTAGATGATGACGATGATTCTGATGCTTGCTGTTGTTGAGCATGTGAACATTTTCCCTTTTCTCTTTCTTGAAGCTCTTTATATATATTTATGGATGTTTGAATTGCAAATGACTGAGCAAGTTACTCGTTACACTTCCTTTTCGGGAGATATTAGATTTGCAAACATTGCACTGTGCCCAATCCTTTGAAATAATCTTGAAATATTCCAACGCTTCACTTATCTATCCTTGAAATATTCCCACGCTTCACTTATTTATGGAGCCATTATTTATAATCAAATATAATTTGAACAAAATTTCACTTCACTGTTAACTAATGCCAAATAGAACATTAATTTATGAATTTTAAAAGATTCACGTTGAAGAGATATAACGAAAACGAACAGCAAAAACTTTTCACTACAAGCATAGTATCAGATTGAAATTTAAACGGAACTTGCAGCTATCGAACACTGCTAGCTAGCTAGCTATACACACACACATACACACACACACATATATATATATATACTATATATATATAATACCAACAATATATATATAATATATATATATATATAATATTATATAATATAATATATATGCATATATATATATATATATATATATATATATATCTATATAATAATATATATATAATAATATATTATATATATTATATATATATTATATATAATATATATATATATCACTATATATATATATATACTGTATATTATTATATTAATATATATATATAATATATATATATATATATAGTATATAATATATATATATATATATATATATATATATATATATATATATATATAACGTTAGTATATATTCATATATATATATATATATATATATATATATATATATTATATATATATATAAAATACCTATTATTGTTAACGAACCTATAAACACATTATGGGTATTAAAAACATATATATTCATATATATATATATATATATATATTATATATATATATATATATATATATATTATATATATATATATAATATATATATTATATATAATGCGATGCAACCAACTAAAAATATAACTGCAGCAGTGTTTCTAGAGTTTTACCTTTTATTAAAAATATTTGTCCAAAATTCCAAGTCCATTTCTAACTTCCTAGACCAGTGGTTCTCAACCTTTTTTCTGGTGGTGATCCAATTTTGGTAAACACTTCTTAACTTCCACCAATTTATTAAAATTAATAAAATATTGAAAAAGTAAAATAAGGAAATAGTAAATAACATAATATAGTAAAGAAATGTGATTGCTGAGCTTGCTTTTTTTCGGCTAGCAGCAGTTTAATTCTCGGTTGTGAAGATGAGATTGCACAACGAAAATTATCTTCAAGGTTCAATCAATTTCGATGCTTGCTCTTTATAAGACCAGAAGTTGAGAAAAGGCAGATTCGCACAAATATATTGTAGGAAATGGGAGTAGGGTTTTAAGCGCCAATTTTGATAATGTTGGACAAGATATGGGTCGATTTATCAAAAAATGAATAAGTGGAAGCTATGGGAATTCTCTTTGGCCATCAAAACTATTACTTATTTCAATGAGTTCTTGGATATTTTCAGGAGCATTTGTACCATCATGGGAAAAAGGATTTGTCACAATAGCAAACATTGCTTTTTCATTTTCTCCTGCCGGAAAATAATTTTTTATTTCATCAAATAAATCTTCCAAATGCTCTTTTATAATGGGATACAAATTATCAACATTCTCAACACCTTCGTTTGTGCATTCAAGTGCTTGACAGAGAGTTGGAAAGATATATAATTTTCTTTTTTCTATGTTCTTGCACCATAGATTCAATTTCATTTTGAAGGATTCTATTTTTTCAAATGAATGGATGATTGAAGAGTCAGTTCCCTGCAGCGATACGTTAACATTATAGTGAGGTGTTCAAAGATATCAACAAGATATGACAATTTATGCAAAATTCTCACATTTTTTAAAGAGAGACTCAAATTCATTTTTTTTATGAAAAAAAAAATATTTCAAGATCGCTTTTCAATTCAAATACTTTTCTTAAAACTTACCTCTTGAAAGCCATCTTACATCAGCATAAAATAAAAGTGAATCACAATGGAACCCTAATTCCTCACACAGTATCTTAAAAAGGTGCTTATTTAGTGACCTGAATTTTATAAAATTTACAGCTTTAATAACTTGTTCCAATTATGCTTTCAAGAACAAAGGCAAAGCTTTAATTGTTGCTTTGTCGATGTATCATGCAATGAGTTGCAGTTATTTGTGGTGAAGATTGTTTAACTTTTGCCAAAAAGCCTGCGTTACATCCAAGCTTGACAGGAGTAACGTCTGTACAGACCCCACATAAATATTACCAGTCTAGCGAATGCTGCTTAAAAAAATTATTAACTAAACAAAAAATGTCCCCCCCGGTCGTGGTTGTTTCTAATGGATTACAAAATCAAAAAATCTTGTCCTCTGATTAATCTTGTCCAACATTATGAAGTTCTGCAAAACCTATTACATATGTGGTCTCATCAAGGTGGATGCTAAATAATCGATAAGGGTTTACTTTAATTTCCTCGATGACGAGTCAAAATGTCATTAAACATATCAGTAATTCGCTCCTTATTGTATCATTAGATAAGGATATATGTTCTATCTTTTTAACTGCATCTGCACCTAGCATGAGCATAACAATATCTTTAATGCAAGGAAAAATTAGGTTTTCAGCAATTGTGTGTGGCTTTTTGGCTTTTGCCACTTTCAAAGCAACAACGTATGAAACCTCTAGTGCAGCGAGGTTTCTACTCTGATAAGACCCACTTAAATCTATTAAATCTAGCCTGAATCTTTTAACATTTACAGCCTTTTTTCTAAAGAAATCAATATTTTCGTTCTATAAATTAGCATATTATGTGATTAGATGCTTTTCAAGTTTGTCAGACTTCATTGATTCATTTGAAAGAGCTTCCATGCATATGACACATTGAAGTCTTTTTACACCATCAATATTAATTGACGCAAAACCAAACTTTATAAATTCGTCACTATATTTCCTTTTTGCTGCACTCATTTTCAAAATAAGGGTAACGATGAATCAATTAATAAATATTTCGGTTATTAAATTTGAATTCACAGGCACGTGAAGCTGCAAGCAGAAAAAATCCTACTGGCAATTCCTTACTGCAATTTTTCCAGATTTACCATTAAAAATGCTAAATTGGCAACTGAGCGACACTGACAGGATATTTTTTCGGGAGTTGCCTAATGAAAGAAAACAAAATAAAAATATAAATCTAAAAAATAAAAATAAAAAATTAGTATAATAATACTTTTATAAACTACAGTTTAAAAGTGTAATTTTATGGTTTCTACAGTAGGTAACTCCATTAGGTATAATAATAAATTCCAGGAGTTTGAGGATCATGTTACTGCTTTAAATTCCTGTAATAAGCCAGAAGGACTTATAAAGTTATTTTTTTAATATTGACCAGAAAAATAAAAATATATTATAGGAACAATTCAAATAAGCATACGAGTATGTAAAAAAAAATAGTAATTTAGTAAAATAGCTTTGCGACCCACCGAAAAAGCGTCGGCGACACACTTTTGGGTCTGGATCCATAAGTTGGAACCACATTCCTAGACATTAAAAAATATTGGTAATTTATTAGAAAAGAAGAAGTATTAAATTTAAACAAAAATTAATGTTTGAATGTGAAATTATTGTCACATTAAATAATCATGCTCTAATCAATTTAATCTTTTATCGTATTTTACACAAAAAAAAAAAAAGAAAGAATTGGAATGGCAATTAAACTGAAGAATCCCTTGGTCCTTAATAGCTGAAATCGGATGTCCAAATCAGGGTCGGAATCGAAATCGCAAACAGTGCCCGGTACGAAAATTTCGTGTAAAAAGGTCAAGAAACTACCACAATTTAATAATATTAATTACGAAACTACTTTAGATATTTCCAATATATTCTCTTATAACATATTAACATATACGAAATATTTTGTTTTATGAATTTTTAAATTTAACGATTATTTATTAAAAAAAATAACCTTTTCCAACCTAATAATCATAGTAAAAATATAATTAAAATTATAATTTTATATACTATATGATAATCGTAATTTGCTAAAACTCTTCAATAATACTTCATATCAATATATATATATATATATATAAATATATATATTATATATATATATAATATATAATAGTATATATATATATATATATATATATATATATATAGTTGT
>JABUQX010029980.1:27500-40000 GCA_015478945.1 Trachelipus rathkii
TTATCACAAAACGAAAGCACAAGGTATGAACTTTCCCCAATAAACAGGTATATTCCATTAGGGAAACCTGAAAATAGGAACACTTTAATATCCATAAATATACAAAGCATGATAAAGTTAAAGTTTTTTCTGCATAATACTGGGTTTCTCCTTCAAGAGATTTCGATGTTCAAATTACGTTTCCGGGCCATTTCTTTACACGCCATCATTTGGTCTCTTGTAATATGCCAAGTTGTCACAGAACCAATAGACTTCAAATTAGGACATTCATTTACAAGACGTATCATCATTTTAAACGTAATATGTGAATTTACAATATTTAACTGATCCAAATTTATCCAGACTCCCTCTTTAATCAATTCATTGATGAAATGGTCATTCAAAACGTGAGGGTCCTTAAGTCTTAATTCCAAAATTTTCATATTAGTACATTTACACAGAAAAAGTTTTAGGTCTTCAACAGAGAGCTTCATGTTAAGTAACCTTAAGGTGTGAAGGCTTTGGAAAAAGTGATAGTTATTTTCATTATTTCTAATTAAGCTAGAATCTTCATCTAAACTATAGCCATTAAGGGTCAAATGGTTTACGTTCGGGCACAACCTTGCCAAATTCCATAAATGCGAATGAGCAATTTTAAGCTGTTCTTGAGAAAATTGCGTTCTATATATGTACAGTTCCAAGTAATTCAGTTGACTTCCCATTTCAGTTAAATATATCATTAAAGCATCAGTGTTAGCATCCGCAAACTTCGCTCCTGATAATCTCTGCAGACTCGTCAGCTTATGTAACCTAATTAAATCAATGTCAAAGTTTCCGATATAAGACATCTCAATGTATTGTAAATTCGGACACAAACCTGTTAATACACTTAACTGATTTTCATCAAGAATTTCTCTCGAATGAAACTGTTTCAGATTACTCTGAACTCCTTTGTGATCTATAGAATTCAAGAACGTAAACAATTTTTCCATCCTTATGTCAGGGACTCGAAGAAGATTAATGTTCGTTAAGAGCAAGAGAATGATGGCAACACCTGCCTCTGTTACTTTTGTCATGTTCAGTTCTATTTTCCTAAGAGAAAAAAAACATCTTGACTTTGGTATAATTCTTTGACCATTACTCAATAAAGTAATACATTGTACTAAGCTGTGTGTTAATCCACATAGGTTCAGAACTCCTTCGTCGGTTACGTTACACACCCGAAGATTTAGGGAATAAAGATTATGACACGAAGAGGAGATAATTTTAAGCATTGAATCTGTGCAAAAGTCATGACATTCCAGATGGGTTAAATGGGCTGCAGTCGACATAAAATTTTGAAGTTTCGCTTCCGTGTCACCGTTTCCACTGTAAAATAGAACTAAGAGATTTAAATGAGACGCATTTTCACACTGAAGAACTTCTGACTGAACGACAGATCCTTGAAGGGATAACCTCTTGACCCTCAAACGCAGCAGAATCCTAATGTGGCTTGGAAAAAGAGTAGTTACATGCCGACAACTTTGATCAATTATTGACTCTCCTGTAAAAGTAAAATACAATATATATATATATATATATATATATATATATATATATATATATATATATATATATATATATATATATATATATATATATATATATATATATATATATTATATATATATAATATATATATTATATATATATATATATATATAGAAAAACTTTACTTTGACGTAAACAGATAATTTATGTGAAAATATACCCTTGGCACAATAAAATCTTTATTATCGACACATTAAAATATTTACACAGATAAAACTTATATAAAAATTTACGTTTCGCCTAATACATTATAAAGGCCTCTTTCAGAATTTTAAGTTGACAAGAAATGAAATACATTACAGAAAAAAAAGGGACTAAAACTAATGTTGATTCTGAGTTGGTTGGTCCTTATGAATCTTTTTTCTTGATATCCTTTAAGAAGTTTGAAGCAAGCAGAAAGGAGTTCTGAATCTTATCCAACTTTATCTCGCCTGGAATCTTGTTAAAATTATCTGTATTATAAATGAACACCGATTCTATTATTTTTCTTTTTTTAACATGATTGCAATATTTCAAAGGAGAAGCATCCTGTAAGTTAATTTTATGGCTAGTAACTGCACGATGAAAAGTTAGAGCTGAATTTTTAGAATCTTTGATTAAATCATCCCCATGCTGATTCAATCTTCTGTGGAAATCGTTTGTCTCTCCAATATAAACTTTGGAACAATTGCAACATGGAATCTTGTAAATGCACTGAGAATTATTATTAACGGATTTGGGCGGTTTAAAAATTCTTTTAAGAGGAATGGTATTGTTTTTAGTAAAGCAAATGTTTTTAGGAAGATATTGTTTAATTTTATAATTTAAATTGAAGGGAATGGGAAGATATGTTACATTAGTTTTGGAAATAGGGGGATAACTATTATAATATTTTAATTTTGCTTTGCGGTGGGCTAAATTGATGACATGATGAGGATAATTTAATTTAGTAAAAGTAGACAGAAGAAATTTAGATTAGATGGAGAACAGATATTTAAGGCTTTAAGATAAAGTGAAGTAAGAGTGGCTAATTTTGTACTATATGTGTGGGTAGAGAACCAATGTATATATGATGATGAAGATGTGGGTTTCCTATAGACAGAGTATGACAGGCAAGTTAAGTTTTTCCAGGAAATTAGAGTATCGAGAAAGGGTAAGGAGAAATTTTGGGGTAACTCATGAGTGAAAGAAATAGAAGGATGAATGTTGTTAATTAGGTGCAAAATATCATTGATATTAGTGTTTTTAGGAACTGAACAAAAGATATCGTCTACATAACGAAGCCATGTAGAATTAAGAAGAAGAGGATGATGAGTTATATAATAAAATTCAATTAACTCCATAAAGATATTACTTAAGATGGGGGATAATGGAGATCCCATAGCAAGGCCATAAGTTTGCTTGAAAAAAAGATTATCAAAAGTGAAAAAACTATGTTCGAGAGAAAGAAGAATCAGTTTTTTAATAAGGTCAAAAGGATAGTTTAGAGAGAAGTTTGTTTCTAGAATATAATTTTCCAAAAGATCGAGTGTGAATTTAACAGGAACAGATGTGAACAAAGAAGTAACATCGAAACTTAAAAACTGATGTGTAGAAGGATTTAAAGATTGAGTACGTTTAATAAATTCTATCGTATTTGGAAGATGAGAGTTGGAAATTTTGCCTATCAAAGGTTTTAGTTGAGATGAGAGCCATGACGACAATTTATAAGTTACACAATTGATATTTGAAATGATCGGGCGTAAAGGGTGAATTTGGTTTATGGGTTTTTGGAAGGCCGTAAAATTGAGCTAAATTAGTCATGTAAGATTTATTATTAGTCGATGTTACTTCTTTGTTCACATCTGTTCCTGTTAAATTCTATTTGGGAGTTTTTTAAAGGGTTACTATTATATTCTAGAAACAAACTTCTCTCTAAACTATCCTTTTGACCTTATTAAAAAACTGATTCTTCTTTCTCTCGAACATAGTTTTTTCACTTTTGATAATCTTTTTTTCAAACAAACTTATGGCCTTGCTATGGGATCTCCATTATCCCCCATCTTAAGTAATATCTTTATGGAGTTAATTGAATTTTATTATATAACTCATCATCCTCTTCTTCTTAATTCTACATGGCTTCGTTATGTAGACGATATCTTTTGTTCAGTTCCTAAAAACACTAATATCAATGATATTTTGCACCTAATTAACAACATTCATCCTTCTATTTCTTTCACTCATGAGTTACCCCAAAATTTCTCCTTACCCTTTCTCGATACTCTAATCTCCTGGAAAAACTTAACTTGCCTGTCATACTCTGTCTATAGGAAACCCACATCTTCATCATCATATATACATTGGTTCTCTACCCACACATATAGTACAAAATTAGCCACTCTTACTTCACTTTATCTTAGAGCCTTAAATATCTGTTCTCCTTCTAATTTATTAACTGAAACTAAATTTCTTCTGTCTACTTTTACTAAATTAAATTACCCTCATCATGTCATCAATTTAGCCTACCGCAAAGCAAAATCAAAATATTATAATAGTTATCCCCCTATTTCCAAAACTAATGTAACATATCTTCCCATTCCCTTCAATTTAAATTATAAAATTAAACAATATCTTCCTAAAAACATTTGCTTTACTAAAAACAATACCATTCCTCTTAAAAGAATTTTTAAACCGCCCAAATCCGTTAATAATAATTCTCAGTGCATTTACAAGATTCCATGTTGCAATTGTTCCAAAGTTTATATTGGAGAAACAAACGATTTCCACAGAAGATTGAATCAGCATGGGGATGATTTAATCAAAGATTCTAAAAATTCAGCTCTAACTTTTCATCGTGCAGTTACTAGCCATAAAATTAACTTACAGGATGCTTCTCCTTTGAAATATTGCAATCATGTTAAAAAAAGAAAAATAATAGAATCGGTGTTCATTTATAATACAGATAATTTTAACAAGATTCCAGGCGAGATAAAGTTGGATAAGATTCAGAACTCCTTTCTGCTTGCTTCAAACTTCTTAAAGGATATCAAGAAAAAAGATTCATAAGGACCAACCAACTCAGAATCAACATTAGTTTTAGTCCCTTTTTTTTTTTTTTTTTTTTTTTTTTTTTTTTTTTCTGTAATGTATTTCATTTCTTGTCAACTTAAAATTCTGAAAGAGGCCTTTATAATGTATTAGGCGAAACGTATTTTTTTTTTTTAATTTTTATCTGTGTAAATATTTTAATGTGTCGATAATAAAGATTTTATTGTGCCAAGGGTATATTTTCACATAAATTATCTGTTTACGTCAAAGTAAAGTTTTTCTACATAGAATGATACCCGTATAATATATATATATATATATATATATATACATTATATATATATATATAATATATATAATATATATAATATATCTTATAACTATATATATATATATATATATATATATATATATATATATATATATATATATATATATATATATATATTTATATATATATATATATATATATTTATATAATATAATGCCTATAAATGAATGTAAATATTGGCTTTTAAATAAAGCCGCAGGCTCAATATGTATTGATAAAGTATCACCTTGAAGTGAGTCTTCACATACCAGGATTAGATCCCGGGCCCTCGCAGATGGAATAGCAAGTGTGTTGACCACTTGGCCACGTGCCCAAGTGGTCAACACACTTGCTATTCCGTCTGCGAGGGCCCGGGATCTAATCCTGGTAAGTGAAGAATCACTCAAGGAGTATTTTTATCAATACATATTGAGCTGCAGTTTATTTAAAAAGCAGTATTTACATCAATACAATAAATTCTCGCGGTTATGAGTGTTCTTTTGCAATGGGTTCCTGTGTTGCCTTTGAACGCCGAGTATGAGCGGAGCTGCGCGGCTTGAGGTGCCTGACCTGAATATGCAGTCTTTATTGTCGGGTATCTTTTTAGCTCATGTGGCAAGTGGTCAACCACACTTGCTATTCCCGTCTGCGAAGGCCCGGGATCTAATCCTGGTACAAGTGAAGAATCACTCAAGGAAGTATTTTTATTAATATAATATATATATATATATATATATATATATATATATATATATATATATATATTATATATATATTATATATATATATATATATATATATATATATATATTATCATATAGTCAATGGTAGAAAAGGCCAGTTTACTACATAAAAGATACCAGTTGGGGAAACCAACTTCAGTTCCAATTTAAGGTCGGAATGCTATGATAGAGGGCATTTGAAAGTGTGGTAATCAAAAAAAAAAAGTGAATAAATCGGAAGACATTGTTCAAAAAGCAATCTTACCTGTTGAGCACATGAAAGAAAAAGGGCGGAAATAATGGAGTGGAGAGATGAGACAAAGAAAGATGAGACCTATATTAAAATTAGAATCAAACGAGCTCTTCTCAAAATGAGGAGGTATGCGGCTAAAGAATTCGGAATAGCAGTAATATAAGGAGTTTATGGAAACCATTCTATGAAGAGAAAAACTCTAGACTCCATTAGGTGTATGAGCATAAATATGTGTTTCATTTTCCACACAGCAATGTAATCCTTTCCAAAAAATCAAGAGAAATGTAGAGACATTCATATTAATATATAATATATAATAATATAATATATATATATATTCTATATATATATATTACTATAATATATATATATATATAATATATATATATATATATATATATATATATATAAATATATATAATATATATATATATCTAAACGCCTCGTGGCGTAGGAGATTGACTCGCCGACTCTCGTGCGAGAGGACGCTGGTTCCAATCCTCCGCGGTAGAGTCTGAGTTTATCTTACTGGGGCAATAATTAAAAACTTCGCTGCGAACACGTAGGGGCGACAGCTGGGATAGCCGGCTTAAAGTTCATTTCCTGTAGTCCTCCCCGTGTTACGTTCTGAGAAGAGGATAAGCAGTTAAAAGGAAGTTATATTATATATTATATATATATATTATTATAATATACTAATAATAATATATATATATATATATATATATATATTATATAATATTATATATATATATTATATATATATATATATATATATATATATTGTATATGGATGAGGTTATGAAAAAATTAGAGGAGGAGAATGGTGTTAGAATGATGGAGAGGAGGAGAGGGAGGGTGCCCTACCTATTTATTATATGCGGATGATTTGTTTTGTGTGGTGAATCTAAGGAAGAGTTTGAGAGGATTGGTAAGAGAGATTTTTTGGCAGGGTGTGTAAAAAAGGGGTTTTGAAGTAAACGTAGATAAGAGTAAGGTTATGGTTGTGAAGTGAGGACAGTCTCGGTGTGAAGTTATGTTACAAGTGTCTGAAGTTTAAATATTTAGGATACCAATGTTGGATGGGTAAAAAGGGGAACGGATGATGCAAAGTGTAGTAGGAAAGTTGTGAATGCAGGAAGGTGGCTGGTGCACTTAAATCGTTGGTGAATGTAAGGGACTAAGTCGTGAGTGTGCTAGGGTCTTACATGATGTTGTTTGTTACCTGTGTTAATGTATAGTAGTGGAACTATGGTCCTGGAATAAGAGGTATAGATCTAAAATAACAATGTGTTCAGATGGACAATCTAAGGGTGTGTTAGGTGTGAGAAAGGAATGATAAAATAGGAAATGAAACGTTTAGGAGTTTGTGTGTGAAGCAAGTGATAATATGAGGAATAAATGAAAGTACGTTGAGATGGTTTTTCATGTTTAAAGGATGGATGATAGTCGGTTGGTTAAGTGGATGTATAGTGGGTGAGTGTGGATTGGGAACCGACCGGCTTGGGAGACCGAAGAAAAAAGTGGATTGAGTCAGTAAAGGAAATGCCTGGAGAGAGAAATGTAAGTTTGGCGAGGCGAGAAGAAAGGTGGCATAATAGGAGTGAATGGCGAGGTTTTGTGAGGGGGTATGGTTGTGGCCACACTTGGGCCAAGGGATGACCCCACATTGACGAAAATGCCATAGTGATTGTCCCGTTCGCGGTCCCGTGAATCTCTAGGGTGGAATTTTCTGCTGCGACGAGTTCTCAACTAAAAGGTGTAAAGGGGGAGGTAAAGCCTAGATTTCTTTTCGACTTGCGGTCATATTCTTCTACTACTTTCTGTTTCCGTGTAAATGTTAGGCACCTTACCCCCAGTCTTGGGAAAGAAGGTGGGGTGACTGATATATATAATATATATATATATATATATATATATATATATATATATATATTATATATTATATATAATATATATATATAATATATATATATATTATTATATATAATATATATCATTATATATATATATATAAGGGCGAGGAGGTGTGGTAGTTCGAATCTCTGTGCTGTGCGGATTTCCAAAAAAAAAATGCAGAGGTGTATGTGCGGGTTCCAGTGTGGGTGCCGAAACTTCTAAAGTCAATGTGTGGGTATGGGTGCAGACCTTCTATTTGATATGCGGTGCCCAGCTCTGCAAAATACCAATAAGCAAAAACCAATCGCTAGACAGTATAAGAAAATAATCCACCTGTTTAGTGCTCCGTATGAAAGCTATGCTGGTGACTTGAAATACGATTGAAATATTTAAGATATTTCTCATTTTTCTGGTTTAGTATAGATTCAAAAAAGCTGGAAAGAAACAGAAGTTGAAAGCATTAGTAGGATAATTAGAGGTTGGAGATGAAATTTCTCTTTTCAGCGTACGTTTGAATGAGTGCACGCTTCTAACAGGAAAGAAAGGCCGAATTCGAAAGTCGGAACAGTGTACATAGGAAGATTGAAAGCAAAGAAGCTCAAATTTTGAAAAGCAGGGCAGGGATACGGTCACAACCAGGCCTCTTCTTAATATTAATTTCAGAGAAAGGAACCTCATCTTCAGAAGAAACCCTTTCGATGGCGGGCGGGAAAATGGAAACAAAAGATGATAGCAATCAAAATAATCCAAATTAGAATTGTAGGCAATATTAAGCGAAGAGCAATTCTATCCAGAACGGTGGAACTACATGTGAATCCGGTCGAAGAACAAGATTGAAGGGTTGAAGAAGTAAAGTTAGAATTGACATTTTAAGCAGTCCCAAAGAGAGCTGGAAAAGGACCTAGAAACATTAATGAATATTTAGAATTTAAAATAATTAATACAGTAAAAGGATAAATAAAATGAACATATATGGTTAGTCGTAGATTCGGAAAAAGAGATCCATAAAAACACAAATTTTGAAGCGCCTCAACCACTTGAGTTTCGATTAACAATGCGAGTAACTAGGAGAGGAATTGCATTCAACTGGAATGTTGCAAAAATTAGTGACGAAAATAAGACCGTGTACCAAATTAATCGGAAGTGGTTCCTCACCACCATCATTCTCATTCTCAGAGTTACTAACTTCCTAAGACATGGTGTGTCGGTAAGAGTGGATCAGAGGCAATGTTTGGAAGACTCCACCCGGAAATCTTGGAGACTGGATAATTTATCGTTGTCATCAAAAATCATAATAGCACGACTGTGCAATTAAGTATATAAGGTGTATTACATGTAATGTGCAAAGAGTAAGGGAGAGTGACAACTGAACATAACAGTGAGCTCTTCTAGTTTAAGGATGAAATTTCTGACATATCTCCCATCCTTTCAAACTTTTCATTAGCGACCGTTTCTGTTGCTCTTCTAACCTTACTCCATCCTATGCCAATGACTCAATACTCCATTCTTTTACTCATTTCAAATCTTCCCCTACTTTGAAATTAGTTATCTCTCGCAGCTTTCCGATTCTAGTATTACTGCTGTGATATAATTTCCAATGGAGCTGCTGTAATTTTGACTCTTGTAAAACTCGACTTCTATAAATCACCCTCTCACCTCTGTATTTTTCGATGGTTGTACACTCTAACCTGTAAGAAAAATAAACCATTATGGTTAAAACAAAATTTATCTTGCAAACCTTATATCATAATGGTTCCTTGGGAGACTTTATGAACACTGAGAAATCTATTCTGGTTGCATGATTTATTTTTTCTCCACCCTGTTACTTCAATTGCACAAGCCGTCTCTACCTGTTTGTAGTCTTGCTCTTATATCTGGGGATGACGAGCTCTAGTTCTTGATGCTCAACCTCTTTTTCAAAAGGTACTACATTGGCAGATGCTCGAGTGGGCTGACCATTAGCATTCCAACTCCAATAAAACTCTTTCACGGCAAAAGGGTGCAACGACTTCACAAGAATTTTGTGTGGAGATTGGCAACTCAATACTTGTTTAATTTAGGTTTCTCTTTCAAACTTTTTTTCTAAAATTAAAAGTTTATATGATTTAAAACATGTCTTTTGAATGTTCAGAAGATCTGTTCCTAGTAACGTGTTCAAAAGCGGCAAAAAAACCCTATCCTGTTTCTGCTGATATGCTTCTCTTCGTGCTTGTGAGTACAGAATCTTTACCGGATTTTCAAATGTTTAAAAATCCACTTAGTCTTTACAGTTTTAAGCCAGGTTCCAACGGGGCTTGAATTACGAGAGTGAACCACGTAGCTAGCTTACGTTCGTAGCACTCATGAAAGAGCGGAATCATGAGTAGTTCACACTACCTGACTAGTTTAAAACAAATCGCAGACAGTAAACAAGCAAGTTGCTAAAAGCAGAGCTGTTGTAAGTTTCGTTTTTGTGCTATTTTAGCAAAAGGAATGGTTCGCTTTTGTGACAAGATGACAGAAAAACAAAGAAAAAATGTTGGTGGGTTAGAGGTTTTATTCTGCAAAGAATCATTGTGGGAGCAAGGAATGAAGTAAAAAAGTCATTATTCAGATGATTTCAAAAATCTACTGCGAATGACAGAATCACAATTTAAATAGCTCTTGCAACGTGTTGTACCTCCCATTTCAAAATCTTGACTTCCCGAAGACTTTCTCACGACTGCAAAATCAATCAAGTTTGATCTTCAAGGGGGGTTTTTTTTTTTTTGGAAATTCCCCCCCCCCACCTTTTTTTTTTTTCCCAACCCCTTTAAAAAAGGGGAACATGCGTAGTTACTCATGAATGCAAATTTGACAACTGTGCGTTCATACAGAAAAGTGTTGCACGAAGGCGTGGATCACTCTCGAAATTCACATCCCGTGGAAACATGCTTTAAAACCATATTTTCTTAAATATATATTTAAAAGAATGTTAGATAAGGTGAACATCACCATCCACGGGGGTCAAAAATTTCATTTCCGTGACGTTTCACAGATATATATAATATATATATATATATTATATTATATATAATATATATATATATATTATATAAATATATATATATAATATATATATATATATATATATTATATATATATATATATATATATATATATATATATATATATATTATTTTATATATATATAATATTTATATATAATATATATATATATATAATATATATATAATATATATATTATATATATATAATATATATATATTATATATATATTATATATAATATATATACTATATATATTATTAACTATATAATATATATAATATACTATAGTATATATATATATATAATTATATATATATATATATATTATAATATATAATATATATATATATATTATATATATTATATCTTTGGGGCGTGTTAGGTGTGAGAAGAATTGATAAAATGAGGAATGGTGTTGTATGATGTGAAGAAATGGGTTAATGAGAGAATAAATGAAAGAACGTTGAGATGGTTTGGTCATGTGGAAAGGATGGATGATAGTCGGTTGGTTAAGCGGATGTATAGTGGTGAGTGTGCTGGGAATCGACCGGCTGGGAGACCAAAGAAAAAGTGGATTGAGTCAGTTAAGGAATGCCTGGAGGAGAGAAATGTGAGTTTGGCAGAGGCGAGAAGAAAGGTGCATAATAGGAGTGAATGGCAGGTTTTGTGAGGGGGTATGGTTGTGGCCCACCTGGGCCAAGGGATGAACCCCACATTGACGAGATGCCATAGTGAGAGTCCGTGACGGTCACGTAAAGCTCTAGGCTGGATTTTCTGACTGAGACGAGTTCTCAATAAAAGGTATAAAGGGGTCGGTAAGGCTGGGTTTTCTTTTCGACTTGCGTCATATTATTCTACTACTTTTCTGTTTCCGGCGCATGTTACGCACCTACCCCCAGTCTTGGGGAGAAGGTGGGGTGATGATATATATATATATATATATATATATATATATATATATATATATATATATATATATATATATATATATATATATATATACATATATTATATATATATACTATATATACTATATATATATTATATAATATATATATATAATATAATGCCATAAAATAAGTGTTTCACTTATTTTTGTTATCGGCAAATGCATGCAGATTCGATGTGTGACAAGTGTTTTATGGGAACCACAATCATGAAAGAACAAATTAACAAACTCAATGATTTTCAAATATTACGAACTTATTTGCCGAAAATTTTTAGAGTTAATTAACAAGTACTAAGTTTGTGTCGTATTTTGTACCTGCGTGTTGGTATGAACTAATAACGATAAGAAAATGAAAAATTAATTTAAAAATGATGCAATAAAAAAAAAAAGTAAAATGCTATTCACATAGCAAAGGAATATAGTATAATCAGGGTATGAAGCTTTCTATAAGCTTTCAATTTCGAATTGATGAAGTTTAGAGGCAAAAAGATATAAGGAACTCTAGGAAAATTTTAAGAATGCAGTAAAGGTGTTTCATTAACATAAAATTAGATTTTGATATAAAAATTTAAAGATATTTCCCTACATTTATGACTAGGATTTGCTATCATCAACTTTCAATGCTTTTATGGTCTATCTAGATTTGCCTTTTCCTTTATATGTTAAAAATGTTAATTTTACCACTTTGCATCTAGGCCCAAAAGTATACCTATAGCTTCCCGAACAAATAAAGGTAGGTGAGTACAAAGGCAGTTGAGGACG
>JABUQX010029980.1:42500-52500 GCA_015478945.1 Trachelipus rathkii
TGTACATTGTCTAAAGGTGACGCTGTTTTCGATGGTTTCGAGTCCTGGCGCAAGTGAAATTTTTTCGTCTTATTATTGCAAATTTGTCGTAACAAGCATGTTGTGCGCCTTTTGGCGTTAATTAATTTTGGTAGGTTGCTCCTGTAACCCATGAGCACCCCTGAAGAATGCCGTGTAGCCCCAGAGGGGGTTCCAACCACCCTTCTGTGGGTTTAAATAAGTATCGAGTTTCAAAGCAGTGATATCGAAGCAGGAGGTTTGAAAACTTCCGAGATGCCTTCTTTTTTTGGAGGAGGCGGATCAGACTAGTGGTCGAGCTTCTTGTACATTGTCTAACGGCGACGCTGTTGTCGATGGTTCGAATCCTGGCGCGAGTGAATTTTTTTACTTCTTATTGAAAATTTGTGGCAACAAGTACCTTGTGCGCATGTCGGCGTTCCTTGACTTTGGTCGGTTGTTCCTGTAACCCATGAGCACCCCTGAAGAATGCCGTGTAGCCCCAGAAGGGGTTCCAACCACCTTTCGTAGTTTTAATAAGTATTCTTATATTATTAGCAGTGATATCGAATCAGTAGATTTGAAAACTTCCGAATGCCTTCTTTTTTGGGGAAGGCGGATGCAGACTAGTGGTAGAGGCTCTGAACATTGTTCTAACGGCGACGCCTGTTTCAATGGTTCGAAGTCCTAGCAGCGAAGTGAAAATTTTTTTTCCGTCTTATATTGCTAATTTGCGGCAACAAACATTTTCTGCGCATGTCGTCGTTCCTTGACTTTGGTAGGTTGCTTCTGTAACCCATGAGCCACCCCTGAAGAATGCCGTGTAGCCCAGAAGGGGTTCCAACCACCCTTTGGATTTAAATAAGTTTTGAGTTTCAAAGCGGTGATATCAAAGCAAGATATTTGAAAACTTCCAAGATGACATATTTTTTGGGCAGGCGGATTGGACCAGTGCTAGATCCTTCTGTACATTGTCTAACGGCGACGGCTGTTGTCGATGGTTCGAGTCCTGGCGTAGTGAAAATGTTTTCGTCTATTAATTGCAAATTTGTGCAAACAAGCATGTTGTGCGCATGTCGGCGCTATTTGACTATGGTCGGTTGCTCCTGTAAACCCAGGAGCACCCCAGTAGAATGCTGTGTAGCCCCAGTAGGGGGTTCCAATCACCCTTCTTTGGATTTAAATAAGTAATGCGAGGTTTCAAAGCCGTGAATATCGAGCTGAGAATTTTGACAACTTCGAGAATGCCTTCTTTTAGGGGAGGTGGAATCGGACTAGTGGTGAAAGCCTATGTACATTGTTTCTAACGGCGCGCGTTGTCGGTGGTTTCGAGTCCTGGCGCGAAGTGAAATTTTTTTCGTCTTAATTATTGCAAATTTGTCTCAACAAACATGTTTTGCCCATGTTGACGTTGCTTGGTTGCTATTGTAACCCAGGAGCACCCCAGAAGAATGACGTGTAGCCCCAGCAGTGGTTTGAAGCCCCATTCTGTGAATTTATGGACACTCTATCAAAAAAAAATCTATTGAAAGAAGACGTTCTTTGATGAATAACTTTTGCATCTTTTATTTTATTAAAAAAAAATACAAAACAAAAAAAAACTTTTCTTGGTGGGGTGTAAGAATTTTGGATTTTTGACTTCTTCCACAAAAATGTCAATAAAATCTAGAATTTTCAAGATATTTCAATGCCTTTAGCACTAAAACACACGATTTTAGCGTACTAATGAAGATATGTTTACACAACTGATACTAAATTTCATTTTTATAAAAAAAAATTTATAGACAATCTAGAGAGTCTATGAAAACTATTTTCTAAATTGTTGAATTGTAACAGTCAAGTATTCGTGACACCACCTTACATTCAAACTGAGTATGAATGAAAACATCAACCTGTTTATATGTACATATTTAAGGTTTTTACCAAATTTCATGGGCATAAAACTTTTTTTCCTTTCACTTACTTTTTTTGGTCAGAATATGTTTCAAAAAACTGAAATGTAAGAAAAACGCGAAAAACTTTTTTGAAATTTTATTTTCCTTTTCAGACTGTAAAAACATTTATTCTCATATATATATATATATATATATATATAGTATATATATGATAAATGCTATAATTTATGTTCCGGATATATGTATATATATATATATATATATTATATATATTGTTACGTTGGGCGTAACGCAGGAATCAGAAGGCTTGAATTAATGATACAACTTTGGTCAGAGGTCAGAATCTATATTGACAGAACAATATACATAATTAATATATGGAAAACAATTAACAATAATAATAATAATAATAATAAATAATAATAATAATAATAAATAATAATAATAATAATAATAATAATAATAATTACATTGTGGAAAATAAATATTAAAGTTATGCATGAGAATTCAGTTTTCTGTTTATATTTGACATTTTGTTTTAAGGGAAACTATTATATAAAATATATAAAATTTTGAGCGTAAGTCTTTTAGTATAACCAATAATTTATAAAAAGGTTATTTAAATGTAAATAAATATAATGTATAATAAAGATTATTTTATATGGAATGTTTTTCACTAATATAAGCATGCAGCACAACATAGAATTATATAGATACACGAGATTCAATATGATACACAAGAACTAGGTTTAGTAATTAACGCACCTTGCTAACAATCGAGAGGAAAAATGTTGTAACGAAAGTTTTAATAGCACAAAATAATATCAAAGAAGTCAGTGGTGCTTCATAAACAAATGTGAAAAGGATTTGGTAAACTGTTTCTGAGATTACACTGAGCTTGGCAGTTTTTGACGAAAGATTTGAAATGCTTCTTGAGGAAAATATGGCGGCTGTTGTTCTATCGAAGAAAACGAGATTTTCTGATCACGTGAGAAGCCGAACCGCAATATACAAAAAGAAGAAAGCAAAGGTAACATGGCTCCCCTCTGAACAGCGGAGCGTCGTGAAGATTTAGGGAGAAAATCGGACAACAGGGCGTAGAGTTCGTCCATAACGCGATGTGGAACGAGGTAGACAAGACGGTAAGGTTTGAGTCGGAATAGGTTCCGGATTCGGAGGAGGAATCGGTATTGGAGCAGGAGGCGGAGGTGTCTGCATAGGAGCAGGAGGCGGAGATATCGTAGCGTGGGGCGCTGAAGTAGCTGGCGAAGGAGTGACAATACTTGAAGGAGTTGGCAGAGGTTCAGGTGGAGAACAAGTTGATGTAAAAGGCAGAATGGGCATAAAGTCGATATTATCTTGCGAAGTAGAGGTAGATGGAGCGGGTGCAGTAAGTGGAGAAAGAGTGGTGGAAGAAGCGGGATCATGTTCGAAATAAGCCGGTTTTATTCTATCCACTGATATATTTTCTACTTTGCTCCCCTTCTGTAATGTGAAGTATTTTCGGTAGCGTTTTAATACGAGGAAAGGGTCCGTCATAGCGGGCTTGCAACGGACTACGGTGTGAGTCGTGCCGAATTAATACATGAGAGCATGTCTCCAAATCCGCAGGCATGTAAGTTGGACGGGGAGGATGACGTGGCAAAGATGGCTTCCATGCCTCAGTACACTGACGAAGGCGTGCTAGGAAGGTGTGCTGGTTCGTAGTTTTTGGAGAAGGAAGGATAAACTCACCAGGTATTCGTATGGTAGAGCCGTAGACGAGCTCAGCAGTCGAACATTTAAGGTCTTCTTTGTATGAAGATCTGATACCGAGGAGGACGAGAGGAAGAGTTTCGGACCAATTGTCCGGTGTTCCGTGGGCCATAAGAGAAGCCTTTAGCTGCCGGTGAAACCGTTCGATGAGGCCTTGACCTTGCGGATGATAGCTGCAAGAGCGAAGGCGCTTAGAGCCGATTAAAGTCATAATGTCCTTCCAAAGGTGAGACTCAAACTGCCTACCCTGGTCTGTGGACACAGTCGACGGAGTGCCAAACCTGGCTATCCAGTTGTACAAAAATGCCTGAGCAATTGTCTCGCTGGAAGTATCACGCAAGGGAATGGCTTCTACCCATCGAGTGTATCGGTCTATGCACGTTAAAATGTGTGTGAAACCATTTGAAGGTGGTAAAGGGCCGACAATATCAACGTGTAGCACCTGGTCAAAACGTTCACCAGGGGGAAGAAATTGCTGAAGAGGTGCGACAGTGTGCCTGTGCACTTTGGATTTTTGACAGTTGAGACACTGCGTTGTCCACTGTTTAACATCCTTTAGTAAGGACGGCCAGACGAAATGCTTGCCTATTTTGACTTGACTACCTTTTACCCCTGGGTGCGACACGTCGTGAATGGTGTGAAACACCTTTCTGCGCATGGGGGTTGGTACTACTGGACGAGGATGTGCGGAAGAGACGTCGCATAACAAAGGCGGAAAACCAAAAATTTCTACAGTTTGAATGTCGTAGGAAGAAGCACTAGGAAAAACAATCTCTTCGAGTTGCTGCAAGCGAGCCATTTCGACGAAATCAATGTCTGGTAAAGGAGAGATAGCGTTAATTCGGGATAGAGCATCGGCAGGAATGTTGTCTTTACCTTTTATATGGCGGATATCTCAGTTGTGAATTGGGCAATGAACTCAAGGTGGCGGGCTTCACGAGGGGACTGTTTCACTGTGGAAGCTGTAATGGCATGCGTGATGGGTAAATGATCAGTTACAACATGGAATTCACGACCTTCTATAAAATAACGGAAGTGCTTAATAGCTAAATAGATTGCGAGAAGTTCTCTTCCAAATGCGCTGTACCTTGTTTCAGGCGGCTGGAACTTTTTAGAAAAGAAAGCTAATGGACGCCATTCGTTATCAATAAATTGTTGCAGCACAGCTCCAGCAGCGAAGTCTGAAGCGTCAGTGTTGATTCTAGTTGGGGCTGTGTCGGATGGAAATATAGTAACACGGAAAGAGGCAAGGGCTTCTTTTTTGATGGCGGTGAAGGCCATTAGTTGCTTCGTCGTTCAATTCTACAGTGACAGAAGCAGCAGATCCTTTACGTGGATGTTTAAGAAGTGCGTGGAGAGGGAGGAGAATTTTAGCAGCGGACGGTATAAAGCGATGGTAGAAGTTCACCATCCCTAAAAAACGACGAAGTTGACGCTGTTTTACAGGCTTCGGAAAGTCACGAATCGCTGCCACACGATCCTCAAGAGGACGTATACCTTCGGCAGAGATTGTATGTCCGAGAAAGGTTAGGGATGAAACTCCGAATTCACACTTGGAAGAGTTGACACATAGACCAAATTCGCTTAGTCTGGAAAAAACTTGCCTGAGATGTGAAGTATGTTCTTCCGGAGAGGCACTGGCAATCAATAAGTCGTCTATGTAGGCGAAGACGAAGGGTAAACCACGTAAGACTGAATCTAGAAGACGTTGAAATGATTGACTCGCATTTCTTAAACCGAATGGCGTTCGCAAATTCGTAAAGACCGAAGGGAGTGATAATGGCAGTCTTATGAATGTCGTCCGGATTGACGGGAATTTGAAAAAATGCGGAAATCAAGTCAATTTTTGAGAAGATGGTACAACCAGAGAGGTGGGATGTGAAATCCTGTAAATGAGGTACATTATAACGGTCCGGACGGGTGATAGCATTCAGGCAGCGATAGTCGCCTGTTGGGCGATAATCACCATTAGGTTTGAGTACCATGTGTAATGGAGAAGCGTAGTCAGACTTTGAAGGTCGGATGATGCCCTTTTCTAAGAGAGATTCAAACTCTAGCTTTGCTGCTTTGAGTTTATCCGGTGCAAGACGTCGAGCGTGAGAGAATGGAGGTCTGCCGGAAGTTTCAATGTGATGAACAACATTGTGTTTCACAGGAGGGAACTTGGAGACTGGAGAAAGAAGTTCAGGAAAATCGGTAATTAATAATGATTCAAAAATATTATTAGATGGAGAAAGATGTATGCCACTGATGGAAGCAGACGCACGAATACAAGCGGATGAGAAATGTGTCTCAAAATCAATGATGCGGTTGTGGTTCATGTCAACAAGAAGGTTGAAGTGGGACAGAAAGTCGGCACCTATTATTGGTAAAGTGACGTTCGGCTTTATCGGAAAGTCCCATATAAGTCACCGACGGAACGAGAGGTAAATGAAGTCCGTTTGTACATAAGTTTTGATGGTGGGTGCGTGGCGGCGCCGTAAAGAGCCGGTGCTTTCTGGAGCCATGAGTTTTCAGAGGTGGAACGTGGTACAGCGGAGATTGAGCTCCCACTATCTACGAGGTAAGATAGTTTTGGTGGAGGGATCGGTAGACACAAAGTAAGTTTGGACGCTTTGAAACCACCCCGAGGTATTTACAGAGTGGGGTTTGGAGTTTAAATCTCGAAAGTGCCAAGGCTTAAGACATGACGCGTGTTTTGATCTCCAAAACGCTGATGATTTCTACAAATACCCTGCTGTTATGCGACGGAAACTGAATAAAGCCTGAGAAAGCAACAGAGAAGAAGGCGAATTGACGCGAAGGAGTAGGTGAGCGACGATATGAACGTCGTTGCATAGTAGGAGAGCGAGAATTATGACCATAATTATATGCAGAATAAGTATTTGATGCAATGGGAGGAGGCTGGGGATATGAAGGAGGTAGTGAATAAGGATGAAGAGAGGATGAAGGATGAGGATACTGTTGAGGTTGAGGATATTGTTGAGGTTGAGGATATTGTTGTTGAGGATAAGGAGGGGAAGGAGGAGGGGGGGAAGGAGCAGTGGAACGCGTTTCCAAAGCTCGCATTCTAGTAGTTAGATCCATGATGGTGTTCTGCAACACCTGAAGTTGGGACAAAATATAAGCATTTTCTGGGGCCGGCGGTTGTCGAATTGCATTGACTGACTCATTTACATGCGAAGGAGACGCTGGTGGTAAGTTATTATTGTCGGTGGAAACCGTGATGTGCGAAACTTGTGAAGGTATGTCTGCTGTCGTAATAGGTTTCGCTTTACAAACTCTATCAGCAAAAGTAGCTAGTTCTTGTAGTGAACAATTAGGATCGACAGTGGCTAAGCGCAATTGCATCTCTGTAGGGAGTTTCTGTAGGAAGAGATGACGTACAATATGTATACAATTACCTACGGGAGGACCGTCGAGAAGATTGAGCATATCAGATAACAGAACTGAGGGCAAACGATCACCAAGAGAGCCTCCAGTTAGAAGTTTTTTTACTTTTTCAGCATCGGTTTCTCCCAGCCGGTTTAAAAGTTCGGTTTTAAGTTGGGTGTAGGGCTGGTTGTGAGAATGCAAGGAGGGTAAAACATCCTTCAGGCGCTGTAAAACGGGAACAGGCAATATAATATATTTAAAAGGGCTCTAAAGCGGGCAAGTTCATTCGTGGACTCGAGCTGAAGCTCAAGTAATGTAAAGGTCAAATCGAGATCGTTGGTGACGAACTTGCCAGTGTAAGCGTTAGATGTCTCCCTGTCTGAAGCAGGCTGTTGCGATATCACATTGATGTTTTTAGTATTTGAAGCGTGAGGAGGGGAAAAGTTTTAAGAATATAAAAAATATAAAATTGTAAAAAAAAAAAATGAAAAAAATTTTTTTTTTTTTTTTTGAAAAAAAAAAATTTGGCGAGATAACTAGCTGAAATGCAACTTACGTAAGCTAAATATGAGAAATATAGTGGTCGGAGACCAAAAACAGAGTAAATTTTTACAAATAGGTATATCAATGTTAACAAAAATATATATTAGGCCGCTTTTACGGGCCAAAATGGTTTAAAAAATAGTAATTTAAAAATGAAAATGCAGGAATTCGACCTGTTAAAATTTTAAAATTGTTTCGTAAAATAGATTAATGTTTTTAATATTATGAAAATAATCTTCTGCTTCAGGATGTGGATGCTGTGGATCCTTTGTAGTTGTAGAAATGCCGGGATAGACGACGGCAAAACTCCAGGGGCATCACTATTACGTTCGGAGTAATACAGGAATCAGAAGGCTAGTTATACTGACGTTTTAATCCTTATCCACTTACAAAGGTCAAAACTTTGGTCAGAGGTCAGAATCTATATTGACAGAACAATATACATAATTAATATATGGAAAACAATTAACAATAATAATAATAATAATAATAATAAATAATAAATAATAATAATAATATAATTACATTGTGGAAAATAAATATTAAAGTTATGCATGAGAATTCAGTTTTCTGTTTATATTTGACATTTTGTTTTAAGGGAAACTATTATATAAAATATATAAAATTTTGAGCGTAAGTCTTTTAGTATAACCAATAATTTATAAAAAGGTTATTTAAATGTAAATAAATATAATGTATAATAAAGATTATTTTATATGGAATGTTTTTCACTAATATAAGCATGCAGCACAACATAGAATTATATAGATACACGAGATTCAATATGATACACAAGAACTAGGTTTAGTAATTAACGCACCTTGCTAACAATCGAGAGGAAAAATGTTGTAACGAAAGTTTTAATAGCACAAAATAATATCAAAGAAGTCAGTGGTGCTTCATAAACAAATGTGAAAAGGATTTGGTAAACTGTTTCTGAGATTACACTGAGCTTGGCAGTTTTTGACGAAAGATTTGAAATGCTTCTTGAGGAGAAATGGCGGCTGTTGTTCTATCGAAGAAAACGAGATTTTCTGATCACGTGAGAAGCCGAACCGCAATATACAAAAAGAAGAAAGCAAAGGTAACATGGCTCCCCTCTGAACAGCGGAGCGTCGAGAAGATTTAGGGAGAAATAATATATATATTATATATTAATAATATATATATATATATATATATAATATATATATATTATATAATATATATATATATACTATATATATATATATATATATATATACAATAAATAAAAATAAATATATATATATATATATATATATATATATATATATATATATTCCCACCACCAAAAGGAAAATAACTATTTTACTCAGACTTTGGCTCCGGCTCTCAGTCTCCAGCTCCGGTTTATGCACTATTTGAAAATTGTTGAGCACTTCTTTTGGTAATATATTTTTCACCTAAAAAATATTTCTTGAAAAAAATTATACCAATGCTCCTGCTCCTGCTCCGGCTCCGGCTCCGACTAAGGATTCTGCACTATTTGAAAATTGTTCAGCACTTCTTTTGGCAATAAATTTTTCATCTAAAAAATATTTCCTAAAAAAATTTATGCCAAGCATCCGACTGCGACTCTTGCCCTGCATCGGCTCGCTCCGGGCTCCGGCTCCGCTCCGGCTCCCCCGGCTCCGACTAAGGTTTCTGCACTAGTTGTAAATTGTCCAGCACTTATGTGGTAATATAAATTTTTTACCGAGAGACCGTCTTTAACAACATTTATATGGAGGATCCTCTCGGTTCCGGCCTCCGACTCCGACAAAGATTTCGCCGCACTATTGTAAATTTGTCCAGCACTTCTCTCGAATATATTTTTCACCAAAAAAAATATTTTTTGAGAAATTTTATCCAGCATCCGGCTACCGGCTCGGCTGCAAAAACTTCGCTCGACCTAAGTTTTATGCACTATTTGTAAATTGTTCAGCCCTTCTTTGGTAATATATTTTTCACTTAAAAATATTTGTTTGAAAAAAATTAAATTCAGCATCAGTTCCGGCTCCAGCTCCGGCTTGCTCCGCTTCCGGCTCCGGCTCCGGCTCCGCTCCGATTAAGGTTTCTGCAACTATTTGTAAATTGTCCAGCAATTCTTTGGTAATATATATTTTTCACCTAAAAAAATGTTTTTTGAAAAAATTTATACCCAAGATCCGGATCCGGCTTCGGCTCCGGCTCCGACTAAGGTTTCTGCAGCATATGAAAATTGTTCAGCACTTCTTTTAATAACATTTTTTTTTACCTAGAAAAAGATTCTTGATAAAAAATATACCAGGGATCCACCTCATCTCCGACTGCCGGCTCCGGCTTCGGTCCGCTCCGGCTCCGACTCCTACTAAGGTTTTCTGCACTTATTTGAAAATTGCCCAGCCTTTCTTTTGGTAAATATATTTTTTACCTAAATAAATATTTCTTGAAAA
>JABUQX010029981.1:0-22500 GCA_015478945.1 Trachelipus rathkii
AAGAGAGATATAAATAGTTCATACTTAGGTCAACAGTAAACGTATACGTTGCATACAAAACGTAACCTTTCAAACGTTTTCAAACATATCTCTACATATCATACTATTTTTGCATTAACATGGTGATATTTACCATCACCGTACTTAATTATCATACTGATCAACGATATATGCTAACGTAAAGTTTTGGCTTAACAAAGCTAACATTTCATAGTCTGAAGCAAGAATATAACATACAACGAAAAACCTAACACAGCTTAAGCAAGAATAAACTGCTAATTTAACAAAGTTTCATACTTACCAACAGTAAAAGTAACTAACAAGGCCATACAGAACGAACAGGGACGAAGCTGATGAGGTTAATATTCATTCACAATCAGTATAGCGATGTGTTTGATTTATTTTTATTTTTAATTTCATTTCTTTTACCTTTTTGTTTTTTAAAAAACTTTTATTTATTTTTAATTTTATTTCTTAAAACATTTATTTTTTTTAAAACTTATTTCTTTTTATATTTTTTTTTAAAACTTTTTGGTTTTTAAAACTTTTTTATTTATTTTTATTTCATTTGCTTTAAATGTTTTGGACTTTAACTCTTTTGAGTATTTTTATTTTTATTGCGTTTTGAACTTTTATTGTACTTTTGAAAAACTTTTATTTTTTCATTTTTTTTCCTTTAAAACTTTTTTCGTTTTTACTAAAATTTTACACTTTTCAAGTTTTAAAACGTAAAAAATGGTGTTTTTTACATATCCTTAAAACGGTAAATAGTGGAATCAGTTAAATCAAACACCCCTCCTCCCTATCCCGTCAACCTGTCTATTGAGGTTTGATCTATGATCTATTGATCTGTTGACTCCAGTCATATTTCGAGTATCATTTTAGATAAACGTAGCATAAAATATTTCTTTTTATTTATCTAAGCTCCGATATATGTTATATAAATAGTTTCACATCTAAAGCTAACTAACATAACTGATGTAAGAATATAATGGATACATTCTTCTAAAACATTCCACACGAACAAGAAGTATTCATTAACAAAGTATCATACTTAACAATAAGAAAAACTAGCATTTGCATACAGATCGTACCTTCACACTTTTTAAACATATCTCTAACATAATCAGCTGTTTTTTACAGTAACATTGTGAAATTTAACAAAATTTACATACCTAACTATTTATCATACTGACAAATAATATAATGCTAACGTCAAAGTTTTCACATCAATAAAGCTAAATATACTGAACTATGAATATAATGTACACACTCAAACCTAACACAGTTTAAATACGAATAAACAGTTAATTACAAAGTTTGCATACTTAAAACAGTCATTACTAACATGCATAGGAACGGTACGAAGCCTATTCACAGACGTTTTCTTCAAACATATCTCTCATATCATTATTTACATTAACATAGTAATTTAACATAATTTACCATAAGCTAACCTAATTATCATACTGGTCAATGAATATATGATGACGTAATAAAGTTTTCCCATCAATAAAGTACTATCTAACATGAAACTAAGAATATAACGCACAATGAAAAAACCTACATACCTTACGCTCGAGTAAACTGCTAACAATAAACAAAGTTCATATTAACAACACTAAACGTATAACAATGCATAAGAAAGAACGTGTACGAAGCTGATGTGGTTTCCGTTTCACTAGAGTTCTCAGAAACAAGTCGCGAAGTTGGCTGTCGCTCCTCCCATTTGTCGCAACATTACGCAATACCTATGATTCTTGGTTGGTTCGTTTTCGAACATTAAGCTATAACATTTGTTTCTTGTTTGTCACAGGGTCGAATAATAATTTATTAAACATTTTATTTTTTTGCTAATGTCTTTATGTTTTATACAACTCTAAAAAACTTTTATTTTTAATTTTATCTCTTTAAACTTTTGCTTCGTTAATTTTTAATATAATTCGGAGCAAATTTATTATAATTTTTTGTCGTTAAATATTTTTAATTCCGTTATAAAACTTTTCATTTTTTATTTTATTTGTTAAACTTTTTGTTTTACTAAAATTTTTATTCTTTTTTATTTTTATAAGTAAAAAATTGGTATTTTTACATACCCAAGCAGAAATTCAGTAAATCACCCATCCACCCTACCTCCGCCTCATCGTCCTCCTACATTTCCGTGATCTAACGATCTATGATCTATTGATTAAGTCACATTTCGTGTTTCATTTCGGATAAATAATAACATAAAAACAAGTTCTTTATACTCTGATCACCGTGAATATATGATACCATAACAAAGTTTTCCATTAATAAAAACTAACATAGCATCATTGGGTTAAGATATATAATGTCACAATAAACCTAACATACTTTAAACATGAATATATGATACAATAACAACGTTTTCCTTTATAAAACTAACAAGCATAATTGGTTTTAAGAATATAATGTAAACAATAAACCTACATACCTTACACACGAATAAACTGTTAAATTAACAAAGTTCCATACTTAACAAGTAAAGTAACTAACATGGATACAAAAAACGTAACCTCTGCATCTTTGTCAAAGCTATCTCTATCAAGCAAGTAATTTCAGATTAACATGATAAGATTTAAGCAAAAATACATCATGACGCTTGTAATAATTATCATACTGATTCAAGAATATAGACTAACGTAACAAAGTTTTCACATTATAAAGGCTTACATAGCATCATCTGAACTAGAATATATTCCCGAACAAACAAACCCTAACAACTTAACTGAATAAACTGTTAAGCATTAACAAGTTTCACATTTAATAACAACCAGTTAAAGTAATAACATTGCTGCAAAACGTAACCTACTCATACTTTTTTCAAGCATATTTCTTGCATATTATGTTAATTTACATTGAACAGTAAATATTTAACTATTTATCACAACCTGTTAATTATCATAGAGACAACGAATATATGCTAAGTAACAAAGTTTTTTACATTGACATAGTAATATTTAACAAAATTTATCATACCCTAACCTAATATCATAATCCCCAACAAATAGTTGCAAACATAACAAGGTTTGCCAAACATAAGGGTAAAAATAACAAGTTTTTTCCAAACATAAATAAAAATAAGTTTTTCGAATAAAAATGTCATGTAAAAGTGTAATAGTTCACCGATTTTAAAGCTTGTAAATTAGTAAATCAAACCATCAGGCCTCTCTGCCTCCTAACCACTAGCCGTGACTTATGATCTATCGATTTAGTGATTCAGATCACCTATCGAGTTATCATTTCGGATAAGCAATAGTACAAAGATAAGTTCTTTATATACTAACCAACGAATAATATGCACGTAACATTGTTTTTCACATTATAATAAAGCTTAACATAGCATAACCTGAACTAAGAATATAATGCCAATGAAAAACCTAACACACTTACGCCGCGAATAAACTACTTAACATATTAAAAAAGTTCCCATGACTTAACAACACTAAAGTAGCCTAGCACAGCGTGACAAAACGTAACCTAGTTCCATTTTTTCAAGCCATATCTCTAACATATCATTGTTAATTTTATATTAACACTATTGTTTACGTGCATTTGAGTATCATTTCGGATAAAATAGACAAAAATGAGTTCTTTATATACTAACCACGAATATATGCTCACATAACAATGTTTTCACATTAATAAAGCTAACATAGCTAATGAACTAAGAAAATAATGTACAACGACAAACTTACAACACTTGGCGCACTAATAAATAGTTTAACATTAACAATATTCCACACTTAACACAGTAAAGTAACTAACATCATGCAAAACATAATCTATTCATACTTTTCCAAGCATATTTCTAAATATTAACGTTAATTTTTTACATTGACATAGTAATATTTAAAAAATTTATTTCATAACCATGGCTAATTATCATACAGACCAACGAATAACTGTAACATAACAAAGTTTTTATCCAAACCTACATAAAAATAAGTTCTTTGAATAAAATAATCATAGTAAAATGTATTAGTTTACTGATTTTTAAAGCAGTAAATCAGTAAATAGTAAATCAAACCACCCACCCTCCCACCCCTCCCACCATGACCTTTGATCTATTGATCTAACGGTGATTCATGTCATAATTTGAGTATCATTTCGACTAAACGTAACACCAAAATAAGTTTTTTATATCCTAACCATTGAATATATGCCTAACGTAACAAAGTTTACACAATAAAGCTACATAAATAACTGAAATTAAGATATAGATGTACAAACGACAAACTAACACACCATACGTACGATAAAACTAACATTAACAAACTTTCGCATTTAACAACAGTAAAGCACCTAACATTTCGTACAAAACGTAACCTATTCACACTTTTTTCAGGCATATCTCTAACATAACAATGTTAATTTTACATTAACATCGTAATATTTAACAAAAATTTAGCATAACCCTGTTTAATCATCCATACTGACAACGAATATATGCTAACGCACCGAATATTTTACATCAACTTAATATTTACAAAAATTCATCATAACCTCGTCTAAATATCATAATCCCAACGAATAATTGCAAAGACAAACAAAGTTTTAACACAACATACCTAAAATATAAAAAAATTTATCCTGCATAATAAAAATAAGTCTTTGATATAAATATACAGTTAAAGCGCGATAGTTTTACTGATTTTTAAGCTGTATCAGTAATGCAGTAAATAAACCATCACCCCGCAGTCCGCTACCCACCATTAGCCTTGATCTATTGAACTATTGATCCAAGTATATTTCGAGTATCATTTTGGATAACATAAAATAAAAATTAGTTCTTTATATACTGACCTACGAATATATGCTTATGCAACAAAGTTTTAACATCATAAGGTAACATATATAACTGAACTAAGAATATAATGTCAAATGCAAACCTAACATACTCGCGTATGAATAATCCGCTAACTTCCTGAAAATTCCCTCTTATCAAAGGTAAATTAGCTAACAGGTCATACAATATCGATATGTTCCACTTTTTCCCGATATCAGGAATCAAAAGTCCTTAAAAAAGTGAACCAATCTTCAAGATACCAGCATCTTGAACTATGAATTGACAATCTATCTTCATCAAGTGTCACTCGTCTCGAGTTTAACATCATTTGAAACTATGTATATAAACGTAGACATTAGCAAAATTCTCGGGCAAACTAACATTACTCAACAAAATCTTAACCTAGGTTCACGTTTCTAACACATCATTCGTCAGTTAACACAGTAATATTTTACAAAACTCATCATTTCTCTAACAAATCTATGCTAACATTACAAGTCAATAGTAATATTTAGCATAACGTATTTAACTTACGAATAAACAGCTTTCATTAACCTAGAGTATCTAAAGCAACACATCACCTCCCGTGAGAAACCCAATGGATATGCGTCCTTGAAGGGGGATCACCGAAGGGGTGTAAGCGGTTTTGGGCCTCAGACGAGGACTGAGGCCTTACCCCCCTTTCAAGGGGCGCATCCCATTGGGTTTTCTCTCGGGAGGTGATGTGTTGCGTTAGATACTCTTGGTTAATGAAAGCTGTTTTATTCGTAAGTTAGTCGTTATGCAAATATTACTATGACTGGTGTGATTTGTTACTCGTTACATCATACACACGGAACTCCACTGTGTTAACATTTTTTTTTTTTTGTTTAGATTATTTAAAATCTCACGGGCAAAGCCCTATTCAAGGAGGGGGTGTTAAAATCAACAAAACCTCAACTAACGTAAATTATGCAGATGAGCACAGACGGGGCTTTTAAAGTGAGGGATATGAAGAATAGAATTGAGTAGGAACACAGAAGATGGAAGAGATTCCACAGAACAGAGGTGGAGGAAAGAAAGGAGGCACGCAGGAACTAGTCTGGAGTTGCTTAATATCAACACAAAACTCACGTGCGACACAGCACCCTTGTGCTACGAGGGCGTTAAAGGTGGTTGCACGCGAGTGGAAAGTTCCCTCGAGCACTTGCCGCTCGGGTACCTATAGAAGAGATAAAGCACCATCGCGGCGCAAAGCAGAGGGTCAAGTGAATTAGAAAGAAACGGACAGTTTATAAGTCTCTTTTTGCCTTTGACTCGACCCTATCCAAAGCCGGGTGAAACTGAGCCCCCAGAATGAGAGGCAGTACTCCATACAAGTGGCGGATGAGGCCTTGTTAATGGAGTAATGTGGAGAGGAAAAAAAAGTCTCCAGTCTAAACAACTCCCAGTTTCTTTTGAGGCCGCCTTAGCAAACGTTGTGATGTGGTTTCCAAGACTTTTTTTTGTTTATGTTAAGGCAAGGATGTTTATATTGTCAACAGGAGAGACGATAGAACCGTCGAAAGAGATAGGAAAGTTAGAAGGTGCCTTAGAGAGGGAGATTTGAAGAAGTTGAGTTTTTAAAGAATTGAATTTACAAGGTTCAGACGAACCCCACCCGGAATTCTATCCAGATCAGCGAGAATAGAATCGGAAAAGATTAAGACGAGAGGCATTCTAAGAAGTAAAGAGGGAGCAGAATTTGAAATGAGTTGAAGAAAGAAGGGTCGAGTCATCGGATATGAGTGAATAGAGTTAGATGTGCAGGTGAGAAGATCATTATGAAAAGTAGGAATAAAGTTAGGAGATAAGACAGAACACCGAGGAACAAACTATTGACAAAAAAGGAAAAAGAAGGTAGTCGCCCCATCAACAACAAGCGATATTGAGCGATTTTGAAAGAAAACTAGACATAGTAAGCAAAGAGAAGGAGGAACCCAAAGGAGGGGAGCTGAGAGAGTGACGCGTGCATACCCGGTCAAATGCTTGGATATGTCAAGCGCCACCAGCAGTTCTCCCCGTATTCTAAGGGCGGAACAAATCGGTTAAATAGGAAGTATATCACAGTAGACCTTCGACGCGTAAAGCGTACTGGGATCGAAGAAGAGAATGAGATTCAGATGGTCTAGGAGTGAGGTTAAAGAAGGGTTTCAAGAGATTAGATAGATACTGTGAGAGGTATAGGGCAATAAGTTAGAAGGCTGAGAGAGCTTCCTTTTTTCGTAATGGTTTGGACATGTGCGTGCTTCCAACACTGAGGGAAGTGTTAGTATTGAGACATAGAGATAGTTGAACGAGGGGAGGGACCAGCTCGAGCACACTCCCTCAAATGTCAACCGGGGAGGATTGATGTCATCCGGGCACCCGCTTACTAACGTTCATAGATCAGGGCCATGCGACTTCCTGATAAGAATTGTAGATCACAATTTTCTTGTCTTGGCGTTTGGTTTGGAAAGACAATAAGGACACTGAGAGGAGAAGGTGGAGGAGGAGGAATGCCAGATATCGTCCAGGGTTGAGTTAGAGGAAAATAGGAGGCGAAGAGATTGGGCCTTTCAGTTGGAGAGTTAGCAGAGGCATCAGATCGAATAAGAGGAGGAGAAGTGCGATTTACGAAGTTGTTAGATGATGTTTTTGGCCAGAGGCCACAGAAAGATTTATCAGTAGAAGAAATGCAGTAACTCAAGGAGGTTTAGGCGCACCTTTCGTTTGTTATGGATGAGCGCGCTTTGCTCGTCGGAAGAGTATCCTGCAACGATTTCTATCTGAATGGAAATTAGCGAGAGTGATAGGATAATGAGAATTTTTCCAACCCCGATAAGCGCTGCCTCTAGCCTGAATGGCCAGAGAACAGGCACGATCGAACCATGGATTATGAGGAGAGAAAGATTTAGTCGAAGAAGGAATGAGCCTGCTCATCATATCAACGATTACGCTCCCACCTTGTGGGCAGAAGCCGAAGCGTCATCAGAGTCAATGCAGTCATTCCAATTTATAGTTAGCGTAGAAGCGACGCAAGGCCCCCAATCACCCCGATCAAAGTGCCAGAAAAAACGCAACTGACGATGATGTGTTAGAAACGTGAGCTAGGTTTTAAGATTTTTGTTGAGTAATGTGTTGAGGTTTTTGGCCCGAGAATTTTGTATATGTCTAGTTTAGATTCATAGTTCAAATGATGTTTCTCGAGACGAGTGACACTTTGATTAAGATAGTGTCGTGTCAATTGATAGTTCAAGATGCTGGTATCTTTGGTAGATTGGTCACTTTTGTTCAGGGATTTTCTTAGATAATACGTCTTTACCTGTTGCTTGATATGCGGGAAAAGTGGGAACATCATCGAGTATTTGTTATGACTGTTAGCTACTTTTAACGCTTTGATAAGTATTAACTTTTTCAGATGTTCAGGATAATTCATACGCGAGGTATGTTAGGTTTGCAATTTGTAATTATATTCTTAGTTCAGGTTATGTATGTTAGCCTTATTTGGTGTTAAAACTATTGCTGCTAAGCTATTATTCGTAGGTCAGTATATAAAGGAACTTATTTATATGTTATGTTTATCCAAAATGATACTCGAATATGACTTGAATCAAAAGTTCAATAGATCATAGGCTAATGGGTGGGTAGGGGGGACTGCTGGGGTGGATGGTTTTGTATTTATGATTTATTCTGATTTTACAAGCTTTAAATCAGTACTATCGCGCTTTACTGTGATTTTTTTCAAAGAACTGTATTTGTTATGTTTATGTCAGGATAATACAAAATGTATTTTAGTTATGGTTTGGTTAAAACTTTGTTGTCTTTTGCAATTACTCGTTGGGGAATTATGATATTTAGACGATGGTTTATGATGAATTTTTGTTAAGTATTACGAAGTTGATGTAAAAATTCGGTGCGTTAGCATTATATTCGTTGTCAGTATGCTGGTTACGACAGGGTTATGCTAATTTTTGTTAAATATTACGATGTTTATGTAAAATTTAACATTGTTATTTTAGAAATATGCTTGAAAAAGTAGGAATAGGTTACGTCTTTTGTTATCGTTGAAGTGTTAGGTGTTTACTGTTGTTGAAGTGATGCGGAAGTTTTTGGTTAATGTTAGTGTTAGGATGTTCGTAAGTATGGTGTGTTAGGTTTGTAATTGTACATTATATTCTCCTTTAGTTCAGGTTATGTTATGTTAGCTTTTTAATGTAAGAACTTTGTTACGTTTAGCATATATTCGTTGGTTAGTATATAGAGAACTTATTTTTGTGTTATGTTTTTCGTCGAATGATACTCGAAATATGACATGGAATCACTAGATCAATAGATCACAAGGTCATGGAGGGAGGGAGGGTAGGTTGAGTGGTTTGATTTACTGATTTATCTGATTTATGCTATAAAATCAGTAAACTAATACAATTTCTATGATATTATTCAAAGAATCTTATTTTTATGTTTGTTGGTTATATAAACTTGTTATGGTTTAGAGTTTTGTGGTGCTGTATGATGATTAGCCATGGTTATGATTAAATTTTGTTTAAATATTCTGTGTCATGGTTAAAATAAGTCTGTTAATAATGTTTAGAGATATGCTTTGGAAATAAGCATGATATAGATTCGTTTTATTATGGCAATTGTAAGTTATGTTTACTTTGGTGTTAGTGTGGAAATTGTTAAATGTTTAAACTATTTATTAGTTGTGCGTAAGTTGTGTTTAGTTTGTCGTTGTACATTATTTCTTAGTTCATATGATGCTTATGTTGGCTTTATTAATGTGAACAACTTGTTATGTTAGCAATATATTCGATGGTTAGTATAAAGAACTCATTTTTGTGCTATGTTTATCGAATGATACTCGAAATACGACGTAAATCAATAGTGTTAATGTAAAACTAACAATGATATGTTAGAGAGATATGCTTGAAAAAGTGTGAATAGGTTACGTTTTGTACGCTGTGCTAGGTCCTTTAGTGTTGTTAAGTATGGAATTTGTTAATGTTAGTAATTTATTTCGCGCGTAGGTGTGTTGAGGCTTTTTGTCATTAGTGCATTATTTCTTAGTTCTGGTAGATGCTCTGTTAGCTCTTATAATGGTGAAAACAATGTAGTTAGAATATATTCGTTGGTTAGTTATATAAGACTTATTTTTGTACTATGTTTTATCCGAAATGATAGTGCGATGATGTGATTCTGAAATCACTGATTCGATAGATCATAAGGTCAGGGCTAGGTGGATTAATGGAGGGTAAGGAGGGGGCTGGATGGTTTGATTTACTGATTTACAGCTTTAAAATCGGTGAATCACTATTACACTTTACTATGACATTTTATTCGAAAATAATAATTTTATGTTATGTTTGGGATAAAACTTTGTTATTTTTATTGTTATGTTTGGCTAAACCTTTGTTATTTTGCAATTATTTTGTTGGGGATTATGATTTTTTAGGTAAGGTTATGATAATTTGTTGTTAAATATTACTATGTCAATGTAAAAACTTTGTTACGTTAGCATATATTCGTTGGTCTGTATTAGGATAATTAGACAGGGTTGTGATAAATTTAGTTAAATATTACTGTATCAATGTAAAATTAACTGTTAATATGCTAGAGATATGCCTGAAAAAGTATGAGTAGGTTACGTTTTTGCATGCAATGTTAGTTACTTTACTTTGGTGTTAAATGTGGAACTTTGTTAATGTTACAGTTTATTCATGTTTAAGGTGTGTTTAGGTTTGTCTTTCGTGGAATATATTCTTAGTTCAGTTGATGCTATGTAAGCTTTATTACTGTGAAAACTTTGTTACGTTAGTCTATATTCGTTGATGCAGTATGATAAATTATACAAGGTTATGATGTATTTTTTGTTAAATATTATCATGTTAATCTGAAATTAAATTGCTATGTTAGAGATATGCTTGACAAGTAATGCATAGGTTTACGTTTTTTTTTCTGTATGCATGTTTAGTTACCTTTACTGTTGTTAAGTATGGACTTTGTTCATGTTAACAGTTATTCATGTTTAAGGTATTTAGGTTTATTGTTGTACATTATATTCTTAGACCCGATGATGCTATGTTAGTTTTTTATTAATGGGAAAACTTTGTTTTGGTATCATATATTTATGTTTAAGATATGTTAGGTTTTATTGTTGTACATTATATTCTTAGAACCAGATGATGCTATGTTAGTTTTTTATTAATGGGAAAACTTTGGTACGTTAGCATATATTTCCGTTGATCCAGTGGTATAAAGAACTTGTTTTTAGTTATGTTTATCCGAAATGATCACACGAAATGTGACTTGAATAATAGATCGACTAGATTGTTAGATAGGACAATGGTAAGGAGAGATGAGGAGAGTAGGGGTGGATGGGTTTGAATTTACATTGATCTATTGCTTTTGGGTATGTAAAACACAAATTTTTTACGTTATAACAATAAAAGAATAAATTTTTATGTAAAACAAAACGTTTTAACGAAATGAAATTAAAAATTAAAAGTTTCTTTAAAAAAAAACAAAAATTTTAAAGACAAATAAATTAAAAATTAAAAGTTTTTTAAAAAAAAATAAAAAAAAACAAACAAAGGATTAAAGAGATAAAATTAAAAAATAAAAGTTTTTAGAGTTGTTATAAAACATAAAGACATTAGCAAAAACATAAAATGTTTTTAATAAATTTGTTATGTCGACCCTGTGACAAACAAGAATAATGTATAGCTTAATGTTTTGAAAACGAACAAACAAAAAAAAAAGATTTTGCGTATAATTTTTTAAAAAGGGGGCAGGGGGGTGAAAAAATTTTCGCCAGGTAATCTGATAACTCTAGTGAAACAGGAAAACCAGCTTCGTACAGTTCGTTCTGTATGCATTGTTAGTTACTTTAGTGTTGTTAAGTATGGAACTTTGTTATTGTTAGCAGTTTATTCGAGCGTAAGGTATGTTAGGTTTTGTCATTGTGCGTTATATTCTTAGTTCAGGTTATGATATGTTAGCTTTATTGATGGGAAAACTTTATTACGTCATCATATATTCGTTGACCAGTATGATAATTAGGTTAGGTTATGGTAAATTATTGTTAAAATGTTATATGTTAATGTAAAATAACGTGAATATGTTAGAGATATGTTTTAAAAAAACAAAGTGTGAATAGGGTACGTTCCGTATGCAATGTTTAGTTAATTTACTGATGTTAAAAATGAAACTTTATTAATGTTAACTGTTTATTCGTATTTAAGCTGTGTTAGGTTTGGGGGTGTACATTATATTCTTAGTTCAGGTTATATGTTAGCTTTATTGATGTGAAAACTTTGGTACGTTAGCATATATTAGTTGGTCAGTATGATAAATAGGTTAGGTTATGATAAATTTTGTTAAATGTTACAATGTTACTGTAAAATAACAGTGTATTTAGAGATATGTTGAAAAAGTGTGATAGCGTCGATATGTTGCAAATGCTCGTTACTTTCCTATGTGTTAGTATGATCTTTTGTTAATGTCGACTGTTATCGTGTCTAAGGTATGGTTTAGATTTGATGTTAATACATTATATTCTTACATCAGGTTATGTCATGTTAGCTTTATTGATGTGAAAACTGGGTTATGTCAACATATATTGGGGTTATTATAAAAGAACATTTTTATGTCTACGTTTATCCAAAATAAAAATCATGATCTGATTTGAAAGGATTATATTTGAGAGATCGGTAGATCAATACCTCAATAGATCAGGGTTGGGACCGGGTAGGGGGAGGGAGGGGTGGTTTGATTTACTGATTCACTGATTTACCGTTTTAGGGTATGTAAAACACAATTTTTTACGTTATAAATAAGTAAACTTGAATAGTGTAAAATTTTTAGTAAAAAACAAAAAAGTTTTAAGAATAAATTAAAAATTAAAGTTTTTTTAAAAAAACAAAAAGTTTTAAGAAATAAATTAAAAATAAACAAAGTTTTTAAAAACAAAAAGTTTACAGAAATCGAAATTAAAAATAAATAAAAGTTTAAAGAAAAATTAAAAGAAATAAAAGTTTTTTAAAAAATAAAATGTTTTAAAAAATAAAATGTTTTAAAAAATAAAATGTTTTAAAAAATAAAATGTTCTTCAAGAATGACTTTGCTGTTAAATAACAAACACATCGCTATCTGATTTGTTAATGAATTTACCTCAATAGCTTCGTCTTTTTCGTTACTGTTGCCGTTGTTAGTTTACTTCTAACTTGTTGTATAAGTATGAAACTTTGTTAATATTAGCAGTTTATTCTTTCTTAAGCTGTGTTAGGTTTTTTCGTTGTATGTTATATTCTTGCTTCAGACTATGATATGTAGCTTTGTTAAGCCAAAAACTTTGGTTTTACGTTAGCATATAGTCGTTGATCAGTATGATAATTAAGGTACGATTATGGTAAATATCACCATGTTAATATAAATTGATATGTTTAGAGATAGTTTGAAAACGTGTGAATAGATTACGTTTTGTATGCAAAGGTAGTTACTTTACTGTTGTTAAGTAATGGAATCTTGTTAATGTTAGCGAATTATTCATGCATAAGGTATGTTTGGTTTTGTCGTTGTATATATTATATTCTTAGGTTAGGGTGTGATATGTTAGCTTTTATTGAATGTAAATCTTTGCTGCGTTAGGTATTTTCGTTGGTCAAGTATGATAATTAACGGTTAGGTTATGATAAATTTTGTTAAATGTTACTTTGTTAATATTAAAATAATAGCGATATGTTGGAAAAGTGTGAGTAGGTTACGTTTCTAGTATGCAGGTTAGCTACTTACTGTTGTTTAGAATGGAACTTTGTTAATGTTTGAAGCTTATTCGTGTATAAGGTATGTTAGGTCTGTCGTTGTACATTATATTCGTAGTTCAGTTGATGCTATGTTTGCCTTTATGATGTGAAAACTTTGTTACGTTAGCATATAATTCATTGATCCAGTATGATATTCACAAGGTTGTGATAAATTTTTGTTTAATGTTACTATGTTAATGTAAAATAATAGCGATATGTTAGAAAAAGTGTAAAATAGGTTACGTTCTGCGCTCAATGTTAGTTACTTTTACTGTTGCTAAGTAGGACTTTGTTATGTTAACTGTTTATTCATGTTTAAGATGTGTTAGGTTTGTGAGTGTACGTTATATTCGTAGTTCAGTATGATATTTAGACAAGGTTATGATAATATTTTGTTAAATATTACTATGTTAATGTAAAAAATTATCCATAATATGTTTTGAAAAGGTGTGTTAGGAGTGTTAGGTTTGTCGTTGTACATTATAACTCTTAGTTTTGATTATGACACGTTAGCATTATTAATGAAAAAACTTTGTTACGTTAGCGAATATATTCATTAGATCAGTATAATAATCAGACAATGTTATGATAAAATTTTGTTAAATATTGCTATGTTAATGTAAAAACATCCAGGATTGGGGTAGGGAGGGGAGTAGGTGGGTGGTTTGATTTACTGATTTACAGGTTAAGAGTATGTACAAACACAAATTTCTTAAGTTATAAATATGAAAAGCGTAAAAATTTAGTAAAAACAAACTATTTAAAACATAAAACAAAAATAAATGAAAGTTTTGTGTTATGTTATACAAAATATGACATGAATCAATAGATCCTAGATGGGAGGGCGGGAGGCTGTGGAGGCTCTGGAGGCTCGGGAGGCTCTGGAGGCTCTGGAGGTTTTTTTAGAGGACTGTTTGATTTATAATAAAGACTATATTTTTTTCAATTTTTAAAAATTAATAAAATAAAAAATTTTTTTTTTTTTTTTTTTTTTAAATTTTTTTAATTTTTTTTAAATTTTTTTAATTTTTAAAAAATTTTTAATTTTTTTTTTTTTTTATTATTTTTTTTTTTTGCATGTGATACAATCATAAGAAGATGTATAAATTTTTCGTCGTTCTTATGCCAATAATTTTCAGGTTTGAGGGGCCGGAGACCCTCCTTGTTGGGGTGTTGTACGGCTATTTTAACCCCTATATGAATGTGAGTACCTTATATGATGGGTAAATACCCGAGTTTTATCGCTCTACGTCAATATTAAGTTTTCTGGGGGCCAGCATCCCCCCTGGGGTCCTCACAATAATTTAACAAGGCTTCAGCAACGATACCTTATATGATAGGTGTATACCAAGTTTTCAGCTTCTACGACATATTCAAGTTTTTGAGGGGCTAGCATCCCCCAATGGGTGCTCACTACATTTTAACACTGGCAACAGTAATGATAACTTATATGATAGGTGTATACCGAGTTTCAGGCTTCTACGTCAAATATTTAATGTTTGGGGTGGAATCCCATCTGTGTGGACCTAGACCACCTATATGGGACTTATCAAACAATCATATTCGATCTAACGACCTCGATAACTATATAAACACACGCAACATTGTTGTTATACGACTGTTTAATTAATCGGCAACCCAGCGGCTCTAAGCACCGTGCGGGAAAAAAAAAAAGCACTCTCAGAATCCAATACTACTATTTTCTAGAAACTAACTCTGAATCCTCTCCCAAAATTTCAGCCATTACGAACACTTTGATTTTTTATGGGGGTGGGGTCCCTTCGGGGGACCCCCGGGGGAACGTAACTTCGTATACACCGAGGTTCCTCATCATCTAACCCCCTCCAATTTTAACCAGATAGGATCGACTCTAACCAATGTAAGATATTATATCGGAGCCATAGGCTGAGCCGGAGCCCGAGCCTAAAAATTATTTCACCTATATATATTTATATATATACAGGGAGTCGGAGTCGGAGTCGGAGTCAGAACGGGGCAGAACCGGAGTCGCCTTTGCTGGCGGAATCGAAACCAAGTTGGGGGCAGAAGCATGCAGTGCGGTGCGGTGCGGTGCGGTGCGGAAGGAAAAACGCGGCGGGGGCTTTTTTTTTTTTTTTTGGACAGGAGGCTGAACGGAGTCGGAGTCGGATGTTGAAAGCACAAGGCGCCTCAAAATTGAGATCACTGCGTGTAATAATAATAATAATAATAATAATAATAATAATAATAATAATAATAATAATAATAATAATAATAATAATAATAATAATAATAATAATAATAATAATAATAATAATAATAATAATATTAATAATAATATTAATAATAATACGGTGCGCTACGGCGCGGTACGGTGCGGTGCGGTGCGGTGCGGTGCGAGACTTTATACGGGTATAATATATATAATTTAATTTATTTTTTTTTTTTTATTTTTTTTTTTTTTTTTATTTTTTTTTTTATTTTATTTTTTTTTATTTAAATAAAAATAAATTAAATACACCGAAATATGAAACGAACCGATCGTTATCAGTAAAAGCAATTAGCGTTATCTCGAAGACACGTGTTCTTATCAGTTCTTATCAGCTAACGCTGATAAGAACTGCCTTTGCTATCCTTTGATGCGCCGAACTCCCGCACTTACTACTACTGCTACCAATACATACTTTTCATTATCGATGTTTACTCTAGATACTTATGGTTGAAGGCATTAAAAGACAAGAGATCCCACACAGTGGCGGAAGCCGTACGTGAAATTATAAGGGACGATAATAGATATCCTAAATTGGTGTGCACAGATAGAGGAAGCGAATTTCTTGGTAGAGAGTTTCAAGAAATTATTATCGAATACGATATAGGTTATTATAACATATTCTCCATTAATAAAGCGGCTATTGTAGAAAGAGTACAGCGTACTATCAAAGAACGCATGCATCGATACTTTACTAAGATGAATACTTTTAAGTATTTTGACATACTGGAGGATCTAGCTTATTCTTATAACAGATCTTTCCATAGAACTATAAAGACAACTCCTTTAGAAATGTTAAAGATAAAACCTACGTTACAGCGGAACCAGAAAGTATGTAAAATTAAAGAAAAATCGGGCATTAATGTGAATGATTATGTAAGGGTGTCTAGATCTGATGACCTTTTCAGAAAAGGATACGAAGCTGGATGGTCAAGAGAAGTTTTTAAAGTATAAGGGAATTTCTATCGAAAGGACTTAAATTATACTATCTCAAAGACTTAGATGGGGACCCATAAAAGGAGGATTTTATAAGCACGAAATACAGAAAATACGATTCGATTGCGGAAACTATTTTAATATAAAATAGAAAAAATATTAGGATCAAAGGGTAGAGGTAGAAATAAACAGTCTGGTGAAATGGGTGGGGTACCCTGATAAGTTTCATTCATATATAAAAGAAATTCTAATACATTAATCAGTAGTTACAGTAATCATGGAGAGTGTAGATCATTTCTATTTAACTCTACCATCTTCAGCGTCGCTGGATCTATATCCTGATAATAAACTATCGGATTTCACTATAGAATTAATGAATCCTATTCAGCTTGAAAGAGGAATGTATGAAGTAGGATTATGCGAAATGATATTAGATGCTAATATTGAGAATCTCCCACAGACACGTCACTGGATAATGATATATAGAGATGTCGAGTATGTAAAAACTACATTAAAAATAACAAACATCAGTGAATTAAAAAGCACTATGTTGAAAGATAAAGAATATTTCTTATGAGAAATTTGTGGTTAAAACGGGGATACAACAGAACAGTTCCTATATTTATAGTTATTTAAACACACACTGTGCTACAGTTAAGATATGTTAAGGATTTTAATCTTCAATCTCTAATTAAATACGTTTAGGAGAAGACAGGGTATCAGTCACACTAAGGTCCACATCGGGTGTGAACTTGAAACACCCTTCAATGTTTATCATCAGGTGATCGGATTGGTTTAGAATATGTACACACGAGCGCGATGAGGTGATAGATCATGGTAGGGATATTGAGTCTGTTCTAAAAAGCAACAGTGTAAATGATAGCCTTAATAAAACAGCCTTCTCACTCAATTTTGTATGCATACCTTCAGAGATGTTACAAGATCAGGGGATGGCATACATTTACACCGATATAGTTGAACATCAGTATGTAGGAAACACAAAAGCCCCTTTATTGAGGGTGGTTCATTTCCCTAAAAATGAGAAAGTTATAACTTTCCCAAATGTACATTACTTACCTCCGAGGCGCTTCCACATTTCTGGCTTCTGTACGCATGCATATAAAGGATGTGGAAGGACGGGCATATCCATTCCACTAACGGACATGTTGTAATTAAAGTTCACATTAGAAAGTAAGCAGAGCCATATTAACTAAATATGATGAAACTATTTATCTTAAACATGAGTTGCGAATCTTTCTATGCGATATTAGAAAAACTTCAAGAAATAGTAAGGAGTGCAAGGTTATATATAAGTAACGGCTTAGGTTATATTTTTTCATTCATCAATTAACTTCTCACAGTGTCGGAGATAATGTATAAAACAGAAGTTCTGTATAATGACGTGATAGAGTGTTATAATGGAAGTCGAAAATAACAGCGCGGATATGGTCCCTGGGTGGACGCATTTTTTGCAAAATTAATGGAGAAGGCGCATTGCCTCTATTTTAGGCAGAGAGGTGAATAATTATATAGGTAAAAAAGCTATAAGAACAGGATTGCATACTATACAAGATATAATGGCAGGGAATAATTCACGTAACGCTTTCCATAAAAAAAAAATTAAAAGTCACGGATCCGTAAAACGTAACTCTGATGAGATGTTGGACGACGTCAAGCGCAAAATTAGGCGTAAGATGACGGGTCAAGGCAAGGGACTCAAGAAAATTACAAGAAAGAAAAAGTTTAAAGCAAAAAGACCTCTAAAGGAGAAATGCATCGATGTGTTTGCTATTTAATTACTAACGGGGATGTATGACTGTACTGTATACAAGGAAAGTTTTATCCCTACGCTGATCATTATAAGGTTAGAGTTCTTACAGGCAAGATGCACTTCCTTCATCCTTCTAACCCGGACTGCTGTAAGAGCGAATTAGACCTCTTCTCGATGAACCCCACCCAGATTAGTATAAGTTGTAGACCACATTATCGTATTAACTCCATACTCAATCACCAACAAAACGATGTCCGCTTCGGTTCAATATTCCGGCAACATCGGACAGTATTTTGACCCATCAAGATATATATTAATTTAATATTTAAAAACAAAATTGACAAAACCTGATGGTACAGATTTTCCTTCGGGTGATGACCATATATAGTGTACACGGAGTCAAATTTCTTGTATACTTGTTTTAACAACAGAATTGAGTCTATATGAACGAAACTTCAACTAGGGGGTCAGCGGCGAATTGATTCCTTATAGAAGTTTATAGATTTATTAATTATTCTGACGATGCCAAACCACTTCCTCATCTCCAATCTGTTGGTTTTTAGTCCCCAAGGATTGTTTAACAACCATATAGTACAAGCAACTAAAACTACAAAATAACACAATGAAAATTTTACGGTCGTTTGAATGGTGATATCTTCTCAAGAAAGACTTATTCTTCCTGCTGTAGATACCAGAATCCGATTAACCAGATCAAGTTCTAAATTTACGCTTAAAATAAAAAGCAAGCCCGCAGCTACGGCTGTATGTCCAGAACCTATTTTCAAATTGTTAGAGGCATATCTCTATGTCAGAAAAGTGAAATTATAGCCCCAGAGACATTTGGAAATTGAAAAATCACTTTTGAACACTACAGCTAAGTATCCTATCCGAAGAGTTGAAACTAAGCTATTTAATTTCACGCAGGGATTATCGAGTATCAATATACCTAACATTGTGAATGGAAATCTCCCACAGAAAGTGATAATAGGGATTGTAGAACATGAAGCATACTCCGGTAATTATAAAAAGTCACCCTATAAGTTCACTCACTTTGGACTTAGAGGACTCAGTTTGCATGTGAAAGGACAACCCTACGGACGCGACTATGAAATGCTATACAATGATCCCCAATCTCTATATCGGGACTCTTTTTTACGATTTAATAGCCAATACTGTCTCGTGGTAACGATAGCGGAACTGGAATGGATCTTGAGAATCGCTAAGAAATAGTAAATCTTATACGCTTTACGCTTTACAGTTGATCTTTCAGCTTGTAATGATTATCATTTAAACGTATTAAGAAAGGGACATTAGGAATACAGTCTCTCCTTCGGCGGAAAGTCTACAATCAACCACCACTGTATTGGTTTTTGGAGCATCCTCAGCCTCATCGAAATTGATAGAGTACGGAATGTGCTTTTGAATTAATTAAAGATGGAATGACGAAGAAATAAAAACGGTAAATTTAGTTACCGAATTTAGGAGTCTTCGCCATTAATGAGTTGGGGTCTGTGAAATTGGGAAGGGATACAGGATTCATATTCAATACATCACATAGGGATATTACAAATGAGGGACACTGGATTTCAGTCTATGGGGAGAAAAATGGAGCTGTCTACCTGATTGATTCTTTAGATTTAAAATTTATATTGAGTAATCATTATATCATCTCATTTTTAAAATATAATAATGTAAATTATATAAAAACTATGTCGCACCCTGTTCAACCCCCTACTCTAATTTATTGCGGGGTTTATTGTTTTATTTCATTAAAGGTTTTTTAAACAGTGTATTGTTTTAATGAACTTTTAAATATATTTGATGTTAAAAATTTGTATGTCAATGACTATATAGTTTCTAAGTATGTAATGAATACCTTGATGTGAAAACTTGTTTTTTATTACCAGCTCCAAAACGTATTTCATATATATATATATATAATATATATATATATATATATATATATTATATATCTATAATATATATATATATATATATATATTATATATATTATATATATTATATATATTATAGTATATATATACGTGTTTAATAAATAATAATTTGGATATAGGAATGGCTAAGGCCGTAAGGACGTTTCGCGAGTCGTCGGAAGGGGTCTCCCCCTCTCGACCCCACTGGCGGAACGTTTACGCCTTAGCCTATTGTAACACTGCGTTTCCTACGAAATATTATATATTACTAATATATATATATATATATATATATATATTTAATATATATATAATTATATATATATATATATATATATATATATATATTATATTATATATATATATTTTTAAAAAAAAAATGTCTAAATGCTGTGGTGCAGACGCTCTACTTCAGTATTACTTTAAAGACAAATTCGTGTGTGAAGTCGACTACACACATTGATAATGGCAGTATATTATATATATATATATATCTATTATATATATATATATATAATATTATTATAATATATATATTATATATAGGTATATATATTATATATTATATTATATATATATATAATATATATATATATATATATATATATTATATATATATATATATATTATTATATATTATATTAATTATTATTATCATTATTATTATAATTATTTTATTATCAGATGAAAATTTCCACAAAGAAAAGCCTATCAAAAAATAATCTCCGCATATCGACTAATAACTCAGTAGCACAAGGGGTAAAGAAAAGAATCAAAACTAAAGTGGCAGTGATCTAATCTCCGAGCCGCCTTTCACTGATTCGTAATCTAGTTTTGGATAATTTTTAAAAAAGTGACGTCATACTATGTGTGTGTGCGACGTCACACATTGAGCGGTAGAGTATTCTCGCGCGCGCGGTGCGCTTGTCGACGCGGAGGTTCACCCAGTGAGCAACCGGGCGCGGTCCCCGCGCAAGCGGAACGCCGGAATGCGCGGAAACCCGGAACATTAAGTAACGTGTACTTAATTCCACATTTAAGTCACTTTCCAATGTACTTAATACTGTAACTTAACGGGTAAAAACGGTCATGTTACGTAACCATGTGCCGAGGCCGAATGTCTCGCACATGGGTTTAGTAGCGGCCTGAACAAACAGGGGGGTAGGGGGAAAAACAGACATGAAAAGTACATCACAATAGGCTCACACAATACCTCACACGTACATGGCAAATGATAGAATATAGGTTCCCGGGGGGACACCCCCAGGGTAATCCCACAACATGAAAAGTACAAAGGAAGATATGATCCACAAGGGGGTCTTTCCTGGAGTACGGGGAGCGCGCTCCCTCCCTTTTCCCTGGGATCTGTGATCATTACTACTGTGGGTTTTCCTGAGAAGTTCCAAAATCAAAAATGAATTTTCTCTCTCTCTCCTCTCTCTCTCTCTTCTCTATATATATATTTATATATTTATATATATATATATATATATATATATATATATATATATATATATATATATATATATATATATATATTATATATATATATAATATAATATATATATATATATATATATTATATGCAGGAAATCTTTATCACTTCAATGGTTCGTCTATCCGAGAAAAGAGGATTCAATAGAAGATAATTTGAAGGATTCCAAAATGTTTTCGAACATTTCAAATTCAAAATACACAATTGCAATAGCTATTAGCCTTATTACTTTAATTCAAACATTTTCGGTGTCTCTTCAAACTCCTTTTTACCCTCTTGTGGCAGAAAGTAAAGGAGCTTCTTCTTCTTTAAATGGAATTGTGTTTGGCGTTTTCAGTTTTGTTCTATTAGTGCTTTGTCCTATATACGGAAAAACGATTCCTTATGTAGGTGCAAAGCAAGTGACTTACACTGGCCTATTTATAACAGGGGTTTGTAATATTCTTTTTGGTTTCGTAGATAAGGTATATGATACTACAATTTTTATTGCATTATCAGTGGCCAT
>JABUQX010029981.1:27500-30859 GCA_015478945.1 Trachelipus rathkii
ACAATAAATTTGCCAGACATTTATGTTTAATGAAAGAACTCAAAGGTCCAACTAAAATTTTAATCCAAAAAAGCCCTATGGCAGATATGGATTATGACATGGCAAAAAATTTACTTAAAAGTGCATTTAGCAATAAATCCTTACAACAGTTTTCAGTAATAGAAAAACTTTTAAAATTAAAATTAACTAATAACTTTTACGATTGGATCAGTGATGCCAAGTTGATAGAAAACCAAGTAGATAGCTTAAAAATAACTAGTAAAGTGATTTGCCATTAGTTTTTGTGGAACAGTTTGCCTGAACAATATCAAACCCAATACATAAATATTACAAATAATACTTATCCAACTTTAGATGAAATTTTAAATAATGCATTTGAAATCTATAATAGAATAAGCAAGAATGGGTTAGTAAATACAAAAACAAATGCAAATGCATACACTACTAAAACTACATCACAAGTTGAGAAAAAAACAGTAGCTTTAGCTACTAATATTGATGTGAATCAAAAACAAAAAAAAATTTGTAACAGTTGAGTTCAACATAGTTTTGTCATTTTCTTATGCTCCACCTTTCATACTTTCTTCCACCTATGTGACCTCTATTATTTTAATCATTTCACAATAAAACACATGAATCCAAAATATTAAAGAACTAGGAGGTTGTACTTTTTGTGGGTATTTAAATCATAAAATTGAAAACTGTAAGTTCAAATTTAATGCTAAATGTAAAAATTGTAACCTATGGCACTCCTCTTTTTTGTGTATTAAAAAACAAAATGGACCTAACCCAACAAAAACCAGAAAACAATAAAAATAAAAATAATGCAAAACAGAACACAGCAACCAAATGTGTTTGAAACTAAATGTTACCCTGTAGAAAATCCTTCTCAGAACCCAAAAAGTTGGGGGGGCCCCCCCCCCCCAAATTTGTTTTTTGTTATTAAAGTTCCTTAATGTAACAAGTACTCAAAACATAACCCTTTCTACCTTTACCACAACTTGTATAAATAAACAATAACAACCAAGATTTGCGCGGTTTGTATATGACTCTGGCGTCGAGAAATTAAATTTTATATCACAAAAATAATGCACAAAAATTAATATAAAGGTTTGTACAATCTTGAAATAAAACACAGTATAAAAAGGTTTCAGAGAAAATTATAGGGTGGCGTCTCACTTTATTATTAGAAATTGTAGTAAAAATAACAATAAAACAAACAGTATTTTAGCAGCTGTTGTCCCTGCAATACAAACCAGAGTGAATATACCTTCCCCCCAAATCGTAAAGGCATTTGATGAACATAAAATACCCAGAAGTTTGTCGGTGGTCACCCGTGAATGAGTTGCAGGGAAGTTCGGAAGATTGGGGAAAACTGCAAAGAGAAAAAAAAATCTGGACACTCTACACCTGTCCAGGTAACATTATTTTTTAAAATTTTTTTATTACCTTATTTTTTTTATATTAATTTTTATATTATTTTATTAATATTATTTTATATTAGAGTTTGTTTATTATGTTCTATTTCCAGTTTTTTTTCTTCTTTTTTTGCTTAATCTGGAAGTGTTATCTACGTTTGAAGATTTGAAGAAGAGGAATTGCGTACCAGGGTATCAACAAAAATCAAGTTGCACCTAAACGTAAAATAAGTGAAACGATTGAATTGGAAAAGAGGAAATGGAATTCGGGACATAAACGTTAAATAAATAAAACGATTTAACAAAAGGGGAATTTGGTACCTAAAATTAAAATAAATAAAAGATTGACAACAAAGAGGGAAAAGGGATTTTGGTTACCTAAAATAAATAAAAAGATTGATATATAAAATTTAAGAAAAACAAAAGCGAAAATACGAATATAATACTTGCGAAGTTTATTATATAATCTTGGTGGTAATGCTAATATAGATTGAGTGTTGTTTTAATCACGTGACATTTTTGGCTGTATATTTTTTTTATAATTCATATTTTGAGCAATATTTTTTATATTGGATATTTATACTACTCTATTTCATATATGGTGTATTTAATTTTTTTTCATTATTGCATATCAATGGCACTATTGTTGATATTATTAATGAATATTCCGGTATTATTTTTTGTAAATGAATCCATGTCTTTGGTTATTGTTTATATAATACCTTTTAGGGGTGTTTATTAATTTTAGAGAGTCAGTAGTATATTGGTATACTTTCTTTTAGTGAGTAACCTCGGTGTTGGTATTTTTCTTTTGTAATAATATTAAGAAGAGTGAGTAGTTTTATTTAATTGGGAATATTCCTACGAATACAAAAAATAATTAGGAAAAATGAAATCGTATTGTGATAAAATAAAATTTGTTGAAAATTTAGTTATTTTATATTTTTATTTTCTATATCGGTGTGAATTATATTATTAAATTGGTTATTCCATTTTTTACATATTCATGTGTTAGGTTTTTTTCGGTATATGTTTGGGAGGGTAATAAAGTATATCGTTTTGAGCCTGTAAGATAAAATCATTGGTTCATTTCTATATCTTGGCGTTTTAATAATAAAAAAAGAAACTTAAACCTGTCTGAGTGTCATTTTTTTCCCTTCGATTGCCCTGAAAGATAGCCTCACGACAAAAATTCAAATTGTAGTTTTAGATTCAGTAAAATCCACTACACTATGCTTTTACATTTAAAGTTAACATCTGTTTCTGTTTTAACGCTTCCAAAATTTTAAGATAGTGAGATATCGGTGTTAAAGGTCTTTGAAAAATAACGAATTTTTTCTAAAATGGAAATTATAAGAGATTTTGGTAAAGTTTTTAGTGATATATGTTAAGACCGTTCATCTTTATTATTCCATATTAAGGAGGCAAAGAAAGTTTATACCTTCATTAAAATGGCACAAATCAGGAAAATATCTCTAAAAAAAGCGGCAGGTAATTTCGGTTTTGGTTTTTGAAAAAAAAAAAAAAACTATGAAGATTTCTCTGTTTGCCAAATTGGCCGCAATAGATCATTTTCTACAGAGCTATGATGGCTGTTTAATTATAACGGAAAGATTTTGGCATTCAGTAAACTTTGAAAGAAACGTAAAGAAGGCGCTGTTCTTTAAATGCAAGTCACAAAATGAATGTTGTTGTGAACGATTTGAATTGCGTCACAGAAATACGTGGTTGAATATGCTAAAAGCCAATGATGAGGTTTCGAAAAAAAGGTGTATGAAATATATAAGGAGGACAAAAGGAAGACAAAGTTGCATACGTAGGAGGAAAAAAAGGTGAGTGAACAGTTTGGAAGGAGAATAAACAGGAACTTGCAAGGGAATAGGAAACTCTTCTAGAAGAAAGTACGAAAGATTAAGAAAAGAATTAAGGGGAATCTTCATA
>JABUQX010029982.1:0-17500 GCA_015478945.1 Trachelipus rathkii
TATTTATCGTGTTCAGTTTCAATTCCGGGTGTTAACCGTTTCGCATTTATCTTGAAAACGCTTTCGCGTTTTCGTGCGCCCTTCATATATATATATATATATATATATATATATATATATATATATATATATATGCTACTTAATATATATATATATATATATATAAATATATATATATATATATATATATATATATATATATATATATATATATATAATATAATATATATATATATATATCTTTACTCTTATATATATATATATATATATATATAACAATAACATATATATATATATATATATATATATTATACATACATATACATATATGTATATATATATATGTAACTATATAACATATATATACTATATATATATATATATATACTATATATATATAAGTATTACGAGAGATACGAGCCTGACTTTTTAGCCAAACTCGATGAAAGGGCGCGAGACAGCGATTAGTAAAAAATATATATTTAAACACTTTTTAAATTAAATACAATTTTTTTTTATCAAACATATATCCACATATATATATATATATATATATATATATATATATATATATATATATATATATATATATATATATATATATATATATATACATATATATAATATATATATATATATATATATATATATATATATATATATATAATATATATATATATGCATATCTCTAACATATTACTCATGCTATATACATATATATATATATATATATATATATATATATATATATATATATATATATGTATATAGATTAATAGAAGAGAGAGATGGAGATAGGAGACAGAGAGAAGAAAAGAAAGTAAAAATGAAGAGAAAGATGAAGATGGTAGATCAGGGATAGATTGAAAAAAAGATTAAAAGAGGAGGAAAAAAATATTCCATTAACTAGATTGTGATTTTGGAGCTAAAAGTATTAATCTTTCATGGCATGTATGGCATAACTTGTATATGTAATAACCAACCAATAACATAATAATATATATATGTAATATATAATAATAATAATAATAATATAATATAATATGTATATATATATATTTATATCATATATGTATAATAATATATATGTATATATATATGATGTTAATAATAATACTTAATAATATATATAATAATATATTAACATATAATAATAATATATATCTATCTATACTCATAATAATATGTACTATATGTATGTATGTAATAATAATAATATATATATAATATGTAATATAATGTTTAATATATATAACAACCAACCAATATCCCAACTTATATATATAATAATATATGTAATAATATAATAATATCTAATAATATATTCAATAATAATAATATCTAATACATGTACAATATATAATAATGTAAATATAAATGGATTATATAATATATATAATGTAATATTAATAATAATATGTATATGTAATATAATATATAATAATAATATGTATAATAATAATAATAATAATATATATGTATATAACTGTAACCTTATTTAACCCAACCAACCATATACTATATATATATATATATTTATTTATTTACAATTTATTGTATGCATTGATAATATTTGTCAGTGTTTTTCTTTCTTTTTAAACGAAACCATATATCAATATGGAAATTAATCTGTACATCCAGTACTCTTTCGACGAGTTTAATCAAGGAATTATTAAATTCTTTTGTTATTTTTGCCAAGATATTTACATATCATTTAAGTAAATATATTCAAATATTTCATGTAGTTAGAATTACATTTTCCTAAGTAAGTACAACAAGTAATTTCACATTTAAAGATTTATGAGTTTCTAGAATTATATGTGAATAAATTAAACAGGAGGTGCTTTTTGAGGATATTTTGGCTAACACACACACCTAATACCAAACATTTACGATCAGGCTTATAAACCTATAATAATAATATAATAATAATAATAATAATAATAATATCTAATAATATCTAATAATGTAATATATGTAATAATAATATATAATCCAATAATAATATATATGTATATGTATATATATATGTATATAGCAATAATGTATGCCTCTTAAGGCGTGCTAAGAAAATGGTGCATGGGTTGTGCGGATAGAATTGTGGAAGGCGTGCTAAGAAATGAAATGGAGATTTCTGTTCTGATTTGTTGTTTCACGTTTTAAGGTTGCTATATGTATATGTATATATGTATATCATAATAATAATAATAATAATAACCATATATATATGTATGTAATACATTCTTTGAGTATATACTATATACAACATAATAATATATATATATAATAATAGGAAATAATATAACTATAATCATAATAATATGTAGTAATAATAATAATAATAATAATAATATATCTCTAATATCTTATATCTAACATAATATAACTTTATATAATATATATATATATATGTAATAATAATAATATATGTAAAATAACATCATGTAACATAACTGTAATATGTATAATAACTCATAATATTATGTAATGCAACATATATTATAATATTAACATATATATATTGTATTATATTTACTAATATCATATATATAATATATATTTATATAATAATAATAATATGTATGTATAATATGTATATTATAACAACATAATAATATATATATATATATAATAATATATATATATATATAATAATATGTGTAATATATAATAATATATTTATGTATGTATATATATGAGGATGTCAATATATAATAATATATGTAAATAATAACAATAATAGTAATAACATATATATATAGCAATAATAATATATAACATATGTAATATAGTAATATTATATACCTTATTATATAACCATATATATATATATATGTATGCACATAAATCTATCTAATAACATATATATATATATATATATATTTATCTGTAATATAATATATATATATATATATATATATATATATATATATATATATATATATATATATATATATATATATATTATATATATATATATATTTGTATAGAGTATATAATAATGATGAAGTTTATCAAGTTTCAGACTGCTTTTAAAACCGATATATTAGAAAGAAAGTATAAATTCATAATTAGCTACGCAACATTAACTTGAAGAATTATTTATAAAAATTAATAATTGATAATAACTGCTAATAATTGCTAATAATAATCAGTAATGCATTAAACTGATAGTTCTTTTAATAAATTTATTTACCTCATTAATTATTAATTTTATCATTGATAACTTAATAGTTTCATAATATAAATGTCTAAATCAATTAGTTTTTTCAACTAATTTTATCATTGATAACTTAATAGTTTCATAATATAAATGTCTAAATCAATTAGTTTTTTCAACTAATTGAATAATTTCATGCCAATAAAATGATATTAAAAATAATTTCTACATGAGAATAGAATATCAATTATTATCCAAATTTTTATGTGGATATCATATGTGTGTCATATTGTATCATATGTCATATCATTTCATATTTATATGTGGATATCATATGTGTCATATCATATACCGAGTCATATGGTGTCATATTTATATGTGAATATATGTGTCATATCATATCACGAGCCACATCATATCATATTTATAAATGAATTTCATATGTGCCATATCATATAACGAGTCATATAATATCATATTTATATGTGGATATCATATGTGTCATATCAAATACAGTCATATCATATCATATTTATATGTGAATATCATATGTGTCATATCATATCACGAGTCACATCATATATGTCATATCAAATCATGTTTATATGAGGATATCATATTTGTCATATCATATATCGTATCATATTTATATGTGTGTATAATATGTGTCATATCACATAACGAGTCATATAATATATTTATATGCGAATATCATATGTGTCATATCATATTATATGTCATATCATATCGTATTTAAATGTGGATATCATATGTGTCACACCACATCATGTGTCATATTTATATATATGGATATAATATGTGTCATATCATATCACGAATCATATCATATCATATTTATATGTGGATATCATGTGTCATCATATCACGAGTCATATCATACCATATTTACGTATGGATATCATATGTGTGATATCATATCATGTGTCATGTCATATCATATTTATTTGTGGATATCATAGCATAATTTACATATGCCTGTCAAGTATTTGATGTGCATATTAATATGAGCAGTGTTAAATTTTATTCTCATAAATTAAAATATTACTAAATAAAATAAAAATATTACTAATATTATTAAATTCACTATAAAATTAATAAATTAATTTTGATTAGCAAATTTTTTGAAATAATAATAATAAAAGGTTAAAATATTGTGGTGATACATTCAGATATATATAATAACTATATACTATATAACCTACTATTATAACTCTATCATATAACTACACTAGGATATAATATATACTAATACTACTATACTTATATATATATATACCCTCTATATATATATATCATATAATATCTATATAACCGAACTATATCATATATGTGTGTTGTGAAGGGTGATTATATCCATTATATATAATATATACATATATATATATTAATACATACCTTAAATATAACTATTAAATATATAATTCATAATATACTACCTACCTATATATATATACACTAATACTTACTCACATATTACTATATATATACTAGTATATATTATGTAAATATAATATACTATAATATATACTACTATATATATACTATAATTATAAAACAAATAATATATACATATACTATATATATATCATATATGTATGTATGTATTCTATATAAATATATATAAATATAATATATAACCTTATATAATATATTTCTACATATAATATACTATACTACTATATATATTTATACACTATACATATATATATATAAATACATACCTACATATATATACATACCTTACTACTATTATATATATCATATATACCTATATAAATATATATATGCGCGCATATACCTACTATATATATATAAATATAAGATATTAATATATATAATCATATATATATATACATAATATATAATAATGTGTATGTATTTATATATATTATATACTTACCTATATATCATTATATATAATATTCTATATACTATATACTAATACTATAGTGAGATATAAATATACTCATATACTATATAATATATATACTATACTATATATTTCTCAGCCATTTATATTATTTCATCAAATGCAGTCCGGTAATTGTGTTGATATGTACAGGAAAGTTTGATATGTACAGGAAAGTGTGTCAAATCAACTTTTCAATTCTTCTTTGTGTAAAAAAAATATTTCTCGTAATATAATATTAAATTTAATCATATATACTATAACTGACATATATTTTATATTTTTAAATAATAACTTGTAATAATAATACTATTATATAGATATATACAATATATAATATATTAATACTTAAATAAAATTATAATTAACTGATTTAAATTTAAAAATATATAATGCTATATATTCATATACTTATATATATCATGCTGCAGGTCCACCATTCCCTACCTCACTGATCCATTGGTTCCCTCTTATTTAGCCCTTTAGGAGCTTATGGGAAGCTTTGTCTCCTCTTGTACTGGCGCATTCGAAACATATCCAAAATCCTCCTTGACTGCGAAATGAAGTACGTTCAACTGCTCTCTAAGCCCCCTCCTTTTGCTTACTCATGACTAGCTTTAGTTCAGATCTGTTGTTATTGTGCTCTTGTTGATGTGCATTCTGTGATGATTCTTAGAGCTTTGTTATGTGTGGTCCTCAAAAAGTTCTGTTTTAGTCATCAACTTTCTACATTTACTTTTCATCAACGATCTTCTTATAACTGCAATTCTAACTCTGTTCATTCTTATGACGAGGACTCAACTCTCCATCCTCCACCTCACTTCAACATCTCCTCACCTCCACTTTATATCCAGACGTGATAAAGATATTGCCACTTTACTATTTAAACTTTGAGACATCTGGAGGCCTTATCTTCAAACGGGTAACCGCAATTTTGTGACATTCAACTCTTTTAAAACTTCATTACCTTCAGAATCTCTCTCTCTCTCTCTCGCTCTTCTCTTCTCTCTCTCTCTCTCTCTCTCTCTCTCTCTTTCTTTTTCTCTCTCTCTCTCTCTCTTTCTCTCTTTTTCCTCTCATACTCTCTCTCTCAAACCTTTTCTATCTCCTTCGGACGGCTCTAACGTCTCGCCTTTGAACAACATAAATGTTGTGTCCTATGAACCCCAAAATAATGTAAATTCTTGGGAAACCTCATATCACACAACGGTTGCTAAGCTGGCCTCCAACAGGAAGGCTTGGGGATTCTGTTAAGATTGAGAGAATATTTTTCCTCTGCTCAGTTACTCCAATGATATAAGGGCCCTTTCCTCCCTTGTATGGAGTACTGTTCTCACATTTGGGAATGCTACAGTTACACCCTTCATCTGAATAGGATTAAGTCTAATAAAGTGGGCCCCTGCTTTTAAACTCTCTTAACCATTTCATCTGCGACATGACATTTTCACACTCTCTCTTTTCTAGAGTTATTACAACGGCAGATACTCGAAGGAGTTGACCTCTCGCTTCCCACAACCCTTGCGTATTGAAGACATGGAAAATCCTTTCTTTTTTCAGAAATTTGTGTGAGTGTTGGAAACTCAAGGTCGGTCGTTGTGGTATCCCCTTCTTACCAGCCGCATCTGTTCTGTGGAACAACTTACCATCATTTATTTTTCCTGCTGTTTTCAATCTTCCTTTCTTTAAAGCCCGCTTTTGCGGCTAGTCATGGGATTGGGCGATTTTTTTTTCGTTTTATTTTTTAGCCCCTCCTTGAAAAGAACCCTGTCCGTGTGCGGTGGTATCTTTTAACTATAACTATATATATAGCAACTATATATATATACTATATTACTAATATTATATAGTACATATAACTATATATATTATATCATATACCTTAATACTACTACTTAATACTATAATATATATAATATACTATATATATATATATATATAATAACTATAATACTTAAATATCATATACTATCATATAGCTCTACTTACCACACCGTCTACAATTACCGTCATACGTACATATATATATAATAATAATATATATATTATAACTAATATCACTATATATATATATAAATATAATATATATACATATACTATATATATAATATACCTATATATATATTAATCAAAACTTAATATATACTTAATATATATATGTTATCATATATATATATATATATATATATACTATATATATATTATATATATAATATAGTTATATCTATAATATATAAATATTATTCTATTATTACTATTTTATCATATAAATATCATTATATATATATTAGATATATATATGTATTATATCATATATATTATATATATTATATATATTATATACATAACATATATATTACTATATTATATAATATATAACTATATATATATTCTTTCTTCATCTTCTGTCCAGGGATCTTCACACAGCAGTCCTACAATAGAAAGAACAGTGATCATAAAGCAAAAACAAAGCTCTAAATACCCTCCCCATACCCTTAAAGCTGATGCGTATCATTATTAATATAATTATCTATTATTATTATTATATATATATATTCATATCTAATAATAGTACATAATTATATCATTAGTATATAATACTATCTATATATAAAATACTTAATATATATATACTTTATAGATATATTATATATAACACTAATTCTTGTATAGCCTATTATAATGAGTATATATACATACACTCATATACATATATATCCATATCTTATACCATACAATATACTACGTCATCACGCTAATATCATACTAGTACTCATATAAATATATATATATATATATATATATCTATATATATATACAAGTAGCTATATATATATATATAACTTATTATATATAGATATACTACTACCTTTTTTCGCTACTATAAGATATATAATACTATACATATATTGTACATTCAGCTTAGGTATAGGGTGTTTGTGTTTTTGGATTCTGAATACAAGTATGTTTTACCCAAATTTCTTTACATATTATATATTATTACTATATTATATTATTTATTTTATTCATTATTAATTATTATTATTATTATTTATTAACTTTACTATATACTTATACATACAAATGAAAATACATCTATATATAAATAGAGATTATTTTACTATCATAACTATATATATATATATACCATAATCATATATATATATCCTACTATATATATAACATCAATATCATATATATATAAATACTATATTATATATAATCTATATATATAAATAACCTAAATATACACATTATTATATAATATAATACTATTAATCATATATATATATCTTAGTATATATATATCTATCATATATATATAGATATATATATATATATATATACTACTACTCATTTCAATAATATTATACCTATACATTGACATACTATATATACTAACACATATTATATACTATAAATACTACCAACTATACTCATATACACATCCTATATATCTATCACGATACATATATATAATAAATATATTTTATCAATTAAATATATATATACCTAACTAATATACATAACCTAATATCAGTCAAAATATACCTATACATAATTATACCTCATAATAATAATAATAACCTAACATAAATTAATCCTTTTCATAATAAATTATCTACAAAACCAGAATATTATATATATATTGACTATATAGTATACACTATAAAATATATATATATACTAACAATATATATATATAATATAAACTTAATGATATGTAGTATGCCCATGTATTATGCATGGTTATAGGGCAACAAGGCTAGCAACTCACTCCTTTATTTTTTTCTTGGCTTGAATAACTCCCTGGAACCAAGCACCGAGAAAAAATTTTTGCGCCTAGAAGCCACTATCTTTCCGCGCAGAAGCTCTGGGAAGCGAGTTTAGAGGCCAAATTGGGAAGAAGATCGCTAGTTCTATTGGAACGGATGAAAAACCCTACACCCTGAGTACTATAACGTCTAAGGAACTAGCATTCGGGAAAACCCCATTGCGCCGAAGAAATAGTTTCTAGAATGTCCCATGTCATGAGCTTCGAGGCCAAAGGAAAGAGATGCTGGCAACTTGACAAAACGCGTGGACAGTACCTACCCATGGCGAGATGGCTGCTAGAAATATAAATCATACCGTTCATATATTTACTATATATATATATAATCTACCTACTAATATATACTATATATCATACTTACTAATACCATATCATATACTCATATAATACTATACTATTTAATATATATATATATATATATATACTAATTAATATATATATATATATTATTAACTATACTACTTATTTCCTATATACTATATACTATATATATAGTATACTACATAATTATATATATAATAATATATACAATACTATATATATATAATATATACTATATATACATACTAATATTAATATATATATATACTAATATATTATATATATATATATAATATTAATACTATATATATTATATATATATACTATATATATACCTATACATATAATATATATATACAATATAATATATATATATATATATATATATATATATATATTATATCTTTAATATATAAAATATACTTATATACTATATATATAATAATAGACATCTATTATATAATATATACTATATAATACTTATATATATATGTGAATAGGCAATCAGAAAAGGGATGCAGATAACAGGTAAATTTTGGAGACCGATGAGAAAACATGAGAATCGGTAGGCCAGTGTGATTGATTTCTGTATGGAGAGTGGTATGTGTGCAAGCTAATATTTCTTCAAACACAAGAGAATTCATAAGTACACTAGAAGTTTGTGTAAGTAGAGATGGTATCGAGATGAAAAGTATGATTGACTTTGTGTTGGTGAAGAAGGAGAGATTGAAGTAGAGTATTTGATGGATATTAAATCAGTGAATGGGGATGCTGAGGCATGGGTTATTAAGACCTTATGTTGTTTTTGTGTAATGAAAAAGGGAGAGAAAAAACGGTAAGCGAAGGAAGTGGGACAGAATTAAGAAGCATGACGAAGTTAAGTAGGACTTGGAATAAGGAAGAATTATTAAAGACGCCCTGTGAAATAAAGTCAGTTAAATTTAACCAGAAGAAACTGAGCATATCTGGAAGCAAATGCAAGGCCAAATCCTATGTTAGGATAGTCTGCAAGAAGAAGTGTGTGTGATGTTTTGTCCATTAAGAACGAAGTAATGATCTAACAGTGAATGTGGAATGAAGAAGTGATTAAAAGCGGCTGAAAAGTAAAAAAGGGACGTGGTTGAATGTGTGCTAAAAACAAATGATAAGGTCTCAAAAGAAAGAAGTTTGCGATTACAATAACGGAAACGAAACAACATCAAGGACTAAAAGTCTCGCATACGTAAGCAGGAAAAATGATAATAAAATGTCAGTCTGAAGCGAGGGATGAAATGGAATCTTGCACAAGGCAATAGGCAAGCTTTATCTGGAAGGAAGCGGGAAAGGTTAAAAATTAGAGTAAGAGGAATCTGCATAGAATAATGAATAAGGAAGGAGCTTTCGTAACTGCATGGCAAATGGGTACCCTGTTGAAAAAGAGTGTGGACGGGAACACCTCTCCGAAATCTGCATAACATGGCAAGTCCACACAGAGACGTGTGCTAGGTGAACATGCTCATGTTGCGGTTCTTTCGCTCCCTAAGACTTGAAATAGTAATCATTTTGGGACTGAAGTAATTAGTACCTGGCTTGGAGTAATGCAGTAGCGGTGAGAAAGTTGAGGTTATGGATAAAATCTGCAACCCATAGATGGAACAAATACTCGGTGAAATGAATTAAGGGACATTCGAGGCGAAGTGGCTGATTGAATGGATATGCAAGTTGTGTGTAGCAAATCTTTTATGGAGGGCCTATAGTTCCAGAACGATTGGAGTGACGCAAGGCAGAAAAGTACCCTTTAAAATAAGGGTAAGTGGGAAAATGGAACTATGGGGGAATTAGTTTGTTGAGTGTGGTAGGGAAGATATATGCTACTATTTTTTTTGAAAGACATACGCTCGAGTGACCTTGAAGGGCTGATTTGAGTGAAGAAACCATAAAGTGCAATTAGGAGTGCATAGAAGGATGTGCTTGGCATCAAATTTTTTACATTGTAACAAATGATTCAGGAAATGAGGAGAAGAAAAAAAATTGGTATGGTTTAGGTTTATGGATTTTGCAAACAGGTGCCTGTATGACCAGGATCTATAGGGAAGCTCTGTCGGCAAGCAAGTGTTAGTGACTACCCCTTATGGTGAACGGTGGCAGGCTCTGAATGGGAATCAAAATGTAGTTAACGATGGCTGAATTCGAGAGTGTGTAAAAAATAAATGGGCAGTTCGAAAGTAGATTTTGTTGTCTCCTAGGTTATCTATACCTATTCATATAAACACCCTCATTAATATATATATCATAACTTAGAATTACTTATATATATTATATATTATATATTATATATATATATATATATAAAACTCATATATAATATATAATATAATATATATAACTTTGTAATATAATACCTACCTATATATATTTATATAACTATATATACTATATATACGATATAACATACATATATATCATACTATACGCTACTACACGATACCTATATATAGACTCACCTATAAATATATACTATATATACTACTATATAATAATACTATAATATATATATATATATATATATATAATATAATAATACCTATATAATATATATACTACATACTATATACTATATATATTAATATAATTATTTCAACTAATACTATAGCACTCATATACGTTATAACCTAACCTATATATTATCCTCTTTCGAATTTTGTATTATTTATCCCAATATAATTATATAAATAATATATAACTATATATAACGTATACATTACACTTATACACCATATATATTATTATAATCTAAACACTATTAGTATGATATATAACACTATATCATACACTATATCATAACATACCTACCAATATACTATATATATATAAATGTACCTACTACTAATACTACCTATATATATACTATATATAGATGAACTACCAGAGCAACTGTAGAATACATATAATACCCTATACTCACTTACTACCTAATAGTATAACATATACTATCATATATGAGTGTGTTAGTGTGGTTTGCTTATCATCGCAACATTCTTTCCCATTACCTCTATTCCTCTAGAAGAAAACAAATAGTGTACATGTATCTATTGTTCCTTTTATAGATGTTCTAACAAAAAACAGATTTTATTTGGTCATATCTGCTTTCGCCTCTTTCGCGCTATTTTCTTTATAATGTTCCCATTATTTAAGGATTTCACCATGCTATTATGCGAACCACATTTTTAATTCACTTCCTTAATTGTTATTATTATTATAATATTATTATTCAAATCAATTGTATATCTATTATTATTATATTACTTAGTATTATTATTATTATTATTTCTATTATTCATTTATTATTCATTATTATTTTTATTCAATTATTTCTTTTTTATTATCCATTGTTACTTTTGTTCTATTTATTATTGTTTTGTATAAAGAAATATACTTCATCAGTATTTTATATATTAATATAATTATTCATTATTATAAATTTTTTAATATTTTTTTTTTACTTTATCTCTTAAAATTTATATATTAAAATGATTATTAGTTATAGAAAATTAGTAATACAATAATATGATAATATATATATATATATTCTATAATAATAATAATAATAATTTCTTAAATTTAAGATAATAATATACTGAAAACTAGTAGTGGCATAATAGTAGTAGTAAACTAATCATATATCTAATAAATACATAATAATTTTATAATATAATAATATAATATAATAATCATATAATAATAATAATAATAATAATAAATAAATTAATAATAATAATTAAATAAAAAAATAATAATCAATTTATGTTATATTATAATTAATATTTAATATAAATTACAAAATATAAATAATATACATAATATCTAATAATAATAACAGTAAAATAGGTCAAATACAAAAATAATACTACTAATAGAGAAATAATAATTAGTAATAAATCCACCACTCATGAACCATAATAGATAGGAAATATACATCAATATATCGACCATAACCAACATAATAATAAACTAAAATAATAAAACTAGAAACTAAAGACAAAACTAACAGCATAACTACATACACAGCAATAATAATACATGATATGAACAACTAAATAAAGGAAATACAATAATACTATCACATCAGTAAATGATATCATTATTATTCATTATTATTACTTATTATTATTAAACATACTGATAAATACAGAATTTATACATACATATCAATATGTACATAGTAAACATACAATCCAAAGGGAAGTTCATTCAAATGTGCATATTATAATATAAACTGTACACTTAATGTAAGCTATTTCATGATTGAGTCAAAGATCGATAATGATCTACTCTATGATTCATTTCAATTATTATCATTAGAGAAGTGAGTCAGTAGTAGTTGTATCAGTAAGTAGTAGTTGTCACGTCAAGTCAGTAGCAGCTAACCAGTAGTATTAGACAGTAGTAGTAGTCAGTAAGTACCGTCCCAACTAGTCAGCGCTAGCTACGCACTTTCGCGGAAGTAGTTAGCACTTTTCCGAAACTGCTCCTGCCAAGTTTCTACCGAAACCGAACTTTTATATCATTAAAACTCTGACCTACCATGAATACAGTATATTTCTATATGATAACCCTTGCAAATCTTCTCCTACTACTCTTAACCTTCTTCTATTGGTAGACTATTATTAAAATATACAGCAAAAATCATCGGACCTATTAATAACTAACCTGCATTCCGCATAACAAGGCACGCAGTTGTCAACAGAATACGACATACATACATCTATGGAGAGAGCATAATGTCTGTGTATGTTAGAGTACATTAGACTATGTCTACGTCCACTTAAGAGGAGAAAACAAACTACATCGACTTACACCTCACAGTCTAAATAACCTAGTATGGTCTCACATTGCTTCACAGGAGATAACTCAATCAATTTGTCCAGTCCAACTAGTGAAGATATGTCTCACACGACATACTCTCGAACACCTAACCAACCCCACCAACAATATAAGACTATAATAATATACTATAAGAACTACATACCTAATATATATAATATATCAATAGTAATATACTATACTAATATACATAATAAATAATTATAATCATATATAATATAGATAATATATATACTATATATATATATATATACATACTATACTATATAACCTAAACCGAAATACTATTTAAATTACCTTATACCTCTAACATATATCTACCTTCTCTCATCAAATATATCATATTATAATGAATATTATATCATACTATAATACTATATATCAGAATTACTACAACTCTTACATATACTATACTTATAACAAATACTATACGAATTATACTAATTATTTATATATATATACTAATATATGATATAATATACTATAATATATAATATATATCCTATACATAATATATATATATACCTTAATACATACTATACTAATATATCATATAAAAACTAATATTCTATACACATACTAATATAATAATATACTACCTATTATTCCATTATTACTAATATAATATATATATATATAATATATATATATAAATATATATATATATATATTAATATACTATACACATATATATAAGCTATATATACTATCTACATATACATCATTCGTTAAATACTATATATAATCACATATCGATATAGTATCTATTAACCTTGATGCAGCCATGCTAATAGCTCGTAAAAAATAACTCATTATAATAACATGCATGAGTAACTCTTCATAAAGTCATATAATAGTATTCATATACTTAATTCATCCACCCAATCGCCCGTGAAACTACCCTAGATATAATCACCTAATACTATAGTAACTATACTATATATAATACTATACTTATAATATACTAATTACATATATATGTTCAACTAATATACATACGCGATCAATCTTACTCTAAAAATACTACTGTACTATTATAACCTATACACATATACATGAACTACCGTACCACACTAAACATAACTCACTAGATAAGATCAGTCTGTTCCCCTAAATACATCATAATTTATATATATATACATAACTAAATACTTATACATATACTATACTATATTTATATCGACCTACACGGTCACACGCTGATATATAACAATACTCACAATATAAATCTAATATACATACCTATCAATACATATATCACATACAATAATATCACTACGCCGAATACCTATATTACCATCATACCCTCATCACTAAAGTACTATACCTACCTACCCCACATAATAATATATACTACATATATATATCATGAACAAACTATCTATATACTCATCATACTACGCTACCAATACTATCTCACCTACCCTCACCATATACCCCACCTATATAATATACTAAACTACACTAAATCACTATACTACCAGAATCAGAGTACCACGTATATCATATATTACATCAGCACTATACCTATATACACATAACCTACTAACTACCACATATATGAGTACTACAGATATTAACCCATGTAACGGATCATTACCTTAGACTACATCCCTATATACTCTCGGCTGGACCTTAGTAACACACTTCTATATACCGATATTATACTTATATAGCTACATATATATATAGATAAACCTATAATATATAACATATTAATATACTAGCATATACTCATATAATACCATTTACCCAATATATTATAACCTCACCATAACTACCACCGCTATATATATATAATATAATACTAGATTACTTGTAATAACTAATCAAATTATCCTCTCAAACTACACGACTTATACATATCATACTAAATATATATACTAACATAAACTACTCACCAATAACTAATATATGACCACCATCCGCGCGATTTAAAACACCGCTAAGTCTTATTAGGCTTCACAATTCAATGTTTGTAATATAATACTATACTTAATGATATATATACATCATATATATCATTAACCCATTACTACTACTATATATATATACATATATTACATACTATATAATCACCAAACCTACACTAACCGTAAATATATATATATATAACAACACTTTGAGGAAATGAATTAATTCAATCTACTGCGTCACAGATCCATTCGGCTACACTACTCATACCTACGTCAACTACTATTCATATGATACTAACATATACAGCTGTCATATATATATAAATAGATTACTATATATATCCCCTATATATATACTATATATTTATTCATATAAATATATATTATATATAATATATATATATATATATATATATATAATACTTATATACTATATTATAGTAATATATATAATATACTATATATATATATATACATACTAACCTACCTATATATAACATATATATATATTAAATATAATGTATATACTATATATACTATATATATAATATATATATATATATATATATTATATATACTATATATATATCTATATATAATATTATTATAAATATATATTAAATATATAATTATATAATATTACATTATAATATAAATATATACTATATATCATCATATCATATCATATAATATATACTATTATATACTACTAATAATATATATATATATATATATAATATACATACTATATTATATATTTATATATATATATATATATATATATATAATATTATATGTAAAATATATATATATAATAATAGTAATACTTACTATATATAATATAGTACTATATATATATAATATTATATATATATAGTATATTAATATACTATATATATAATATATATATATATATATAACTAATTTTACTGGGTATCTAATACTGGTCACAAGCATCATATCACCGCAGAGAGTTCTAAGAAACTAAAAATATAAATAAAAACTCATGGCTCTGCATATGATACATATGTCCAGCCGATATCCCTTCAATATGCAATTGAACACGAAGTGACCACTGTAACCTTTCGCCAATTTCATTATTTATAAAATGCCCAACAAAAAATAAAAGTTTTGACAATAGCCTTATTCTGGCTTGACGACTTTTTGCTGTATGATTGGTAAAGAAGAAGGTCCATCTAAAGACGAAGCAGCTGAAGCCTTTGGCTATTTTAACGAACGGTCAACGGGTGATAATCCCACAATGCAGGCGAGAAATTGAAGCGAAAAACAAGTTTTTTTTTTGGTTCCTCTTATCACAGCGTTTGTCCGAAAGGCTTGGTATTATGATTGAAAACTTGTATGACCACTTCAGGTACCCCGATTCATAATCTGACCAATGGCGCCCATGGTTAAAATGAAAAGCAAATCGAAATATGACAATAGGGACATTATAACAATGAAATTGGGAATAGGTCGAC
>JABUQX010029982.1:35000-42500 GCA_015478945.1 Trachelipus rathkii
GCTATATTATTGCTCTGATCAAATTTAGCTTCGTATTATTGCTCTGATCAAATCTAGCTTCATATTATTGCTCTAATAAAATCTTGCTTCATATTATTGCTCTGATCAAATCTAGCTTCATTTTAATGCTCTGATCAAATCTTGCTTCATATTATTGCTCTGATCAAATCTTGCTTCATATTATTACTCTGATGAAATCTTGCTTCATATTATTGCTCTGATCAAATCTTGATCATATTATTGCACTGATCAAATTTAGCTTCATATTATTGCTCTGATCAAATCTAGCTTCATATTATTCTTCTGATCAAATCTAACTTCATACTATTGCTCTGATCATATGTAGCTTCCTCCAAAGATTTTCTAATATTGGTAAACCATATCGTCCCTGTCTATCAACTTTCATCTTTCCTTAACAACGGAAGTGGAGAAACAGGAAAAAAAAACCTTCACCCGTCTATTTATTATTTTCCTATCTCTCCAAGTTCTGCTTTAAATCTACATTATTTTAACCTAAAATTTGAAGAAAAAAAACTTAATTCTTTTGATCTTATTGCACGTTGCTCATATGATTTGCTTAATGAACACTCAACTGGTAATCCTTTTCTTTATCTCTGTTCCTTAGTCATCTGATTTCTCATTTCGTTGAGTTCTTATATAAATATAAAATAGAATAGAAAATAGAATAGAATATAATAGAATATAAAAAGCTTTCGATCGATCTGACTTTGATTTCAAAGTCCCAATTCCGGATTAAGATTCAATTATTCTCTATTTATGTTACCTCTGATTTACTCTCAGATAGTTCTTTGGCACCACCAATAATACATTAAATCTGTTAAGAATAAAAACTTTTTATGGCGTCAGTTTTACTCTCCACTATCTTTTATACTGTTCGTTTATGACCTCCTGATGGTAAATTCATGATATTGCTGTAATGTTAATGATTTTACCCTACATTGATCATTTTGTTTTGAAAAGCCATATCTAATTTTAGGGAGTTTTCTTACAGCAATGAACTTTGTTCCTCATCGTATTTCATTTTGCAAGTAAGGAATCATAAGTGTTTCAAATTCCACAAAACTAATTTTCTTCACTTATCTACTGAAATTAGTATTGGCTCCTCCATAAAGTTTCCTACACTGAAAATACAAAACTCAGTCCAACCCTTCTATCCTTAATATTCTTGAAGTTTCTTTTCCATTGGAACTTTTACGGAATGATCACAGTGTTTCTTTTTTTATAATAAAAGAAAATAGCCTAAAACTTTAAAATGATATACGGCTCATTCGGATTTTCATTACAGTATTTTTTTTAGTCTGCTCTGTTTACTGATGATGTAAATCATTGTAATGAAGTACTAGTCAAACAATTAAGGTTCTCCAAGAAAACAGCCCATCTTAAAAATTGAAATGTAAATTACTTTTCTTTTCATAAACTTTCCCACTTTTAGCGACTCTACACAATCTCTATTGTCATTTACATCCTCCCTAAGAGGGTTCTAATAAACCAGTTCCCTATACATTGTCATACTTTCTTCGTTCAACTCATTTTACCCCTAGAGTAAAGGGCTATCATCATTTCATCAAATAGAGAAATATTATTTTTAGCAACTCCAGTTAATTACTGCAGGCAAAATTTTACATCATTATGATTAAAATATCAATCAAAGCTCTTTCTATAATTTTTTATATCTTTTTGATATATTTTTTTTTATATCCGTGACATAATATTTGATATCTTTGCCAACATTATTAACTTACAAATTTCAAATTCTTATGAAAACTAAATACAACAGGTAATAATTAATTCTTTGTCATATTAACAAAAATATAAAGCTAAAACTTATTACTTGCATATTGCTTTCATAAGAATTTGTAAATTATTAAGTTAATAATGTTGAAAAGATATAAAATATTAAGATGGTACTTACTTATAAAATATTATTAACGGAAAGGCCAAGAAAAACTATATTACCTAAAGTATTTAAATTTATAAAGAAGTTGTAATATATTTAGGTTAATAATAATGGAAAAGGATTCGCTATAAATTATATTCTTATGGTAAAGGCCATTATTTTCACATCCTTGTTTCTTTTATTTTGAAACCATTACTCAAGACACGGACTCAAAAAAAAATGAAATGTAAAATAAAGAACATTAGCTCAATTTTAATACCCAAGTCAGTAGATACAATAAACATCCAAAACCGCCTTAAAAGATGCAAGTGACTACTACTACTACTACTACTACTACTACTACTACTACTACTACTACTACTACTACTACTACTACTAATAATAATAATAATAATAATAATAATAATAATAATAATAATAATAATAATAATAATAATAATAATAATAATAATAATAATAATAATTTTGCAAACCAATCAAAGCATTTATTAATCGGTTGCTGAAGAACAATTAACAAATAACAAATAAATAAAAATAATAAAGAAATGATACGATTCCAAAATAATTTATTATTTATAAAAGAATGACAGCGTTACAAGGAAAAATTATAAGGGAATAAATATCACATAACAGAAAGTCTCTCTTAAAATCATATTACAAATTTTTTTTTGGGGCAAATCATGATAGACTACTCAGAAAATTAAATAAATATATTAAGCATCATTTCTAATTGCATTGTGAATATATATTCAACAATTTTATAAAAAAAAGTCAACAAATTGTTACATAAAGTTCACACCTCACGGTCATAGCCCTATTCTAGGAGGAGAACGTTTCTAGGTAATTTATACCCAGGATTCGAACCCGCTCCCATGCCATGCGATTCTGTAGCTCTTCCGATTAAGCCACGGTATATACCTTTAAATCCTTAAATATTCAGTTAAAAACTCTTTATTTAAGAAATAATCAGTTAAACCATTATAACACATAATTAACAAATGGTTAAATAATATTTCACGTCATCTTGTAACAACTTTAATGAATATATAGAAACATAAATAAAATGTGTAATATAAAGAGATTTCAGTTTTCATTTAACTAAAAACTATAACTAAAAACTATAACTATAACTATAATAACTTTAACTTTTAAACTCTCCCTAATACAAAATAGAGCTTAATACTTTTATTTAATGGAGAATATATAAGATGAAAAAAATAGAAAACGAAAAACAACAGATAAATAGTATGTATAATATATACAAATAGATTTTTTTTTAGAAATTTGAAAAGATACCTATAAAACAAAACTATCAAATTTCAAATTTTTATTTTAAACCAAAACTTCATAATTCGGGCTTGCGCCATATTAAATTTAGTTTTTTTTTAATTCCAAATATTACGGTACGTAAATTAACTCAAACAATTTTTCCAATTTAATGAGGCAACTTGTAGGTAGAAAAACGTCTTGAAAATGATGTTAACCAGAGAGCGAAGGAATTTGAAGAAGAAAACTTATTTGTTCATGGCTAAGTAAGCAGAAACATTTCATCTGCTGAAAGGTGGTGATGATACTACTTCATTGATCTGCAAATATAAATACATCTACAATATATATATATATATATATATATATATATATATATATATATATTTATATATATATATATATATATATATATATATATATATATATATATATATATATATATATATATATATATATATATATATATATATATATATATATATATATATAATGCATGACGATAGTGAATGTGTGTAAGAATAAATGGAGTCAAAATGATTGGTTTAATATTAATAGCGGAGTGAGGCAGGGATGTGTTATGTCTCCTTGGTTTTTCAATTTGTATATGGATGGGGTTATGAAAGATTTAGAGGTGGGGGTGGCACAGGATAATGTTAGAATGATGGAGAATGAGAGTGAGTGTAGGGTGCCCTACCTATTATATGCGGATGATTTGGCTTTGTATGGCTAATCTGAAGAGAGTTTGAGAGGATTGGTTGAGAGATTTGGCAGGGTGTGTAAAATGAGGGGTTGTAAAGTAAACGTAGTTAAGAATATGCTTATGGTTGTGAGTGAGGACAGTCCTCGGTGTGCTGTTATGTTAGATGATGAACAGCTGGAACAAGTGTTTGTGTAAATATTTAGGATATATGTTGGATGATAAGGGAGCGGATGATGCATAGTGTCAAAGGAAAGTTGTGAATGGCAGGAATGGTGCAATTAAATCGTTGGTGGATGTAAAGGGGCTAAGTTTTGAGTGCGCTAGGGTCGTACATGATAGAATGTTGTTTCCTGTGTTAATGTATAGTAATGAACCTATAGTCTAAACTATGGTCTGGAATAAGAGTTATAGACCTAAGGTACAATGTGCTCAGATGGACAATCTTAAGGGTGTGTTAGGTGTGAGAAGAATTGATTAAATGAGGAATGATCGTATTAGAGAGTTTTGTGGTTTGAAGAATGAGATAAATTAGAGAATAAACGAAGTACGTTGAGATGGTTTGGTCATGTGGAAAGGATGGATGATAGTCGGTTGGTTAAGCAGATGCATAGTGGTGAGTGTGCTATGAATTTACCGGCTGGCAGACTGAAGAAAAAGTGGATTGAGTCAGTAAAGGAATGCCTGGAGGAGAGAAATGTGAGTTTGGTAGAAGCAAGAAGAAAGGTACAGTCAAAAGCATATGTTGATGGACATATATATATATATATATACAGTTCAATGTAATCGCCATTTTTAATTTAGTCATTAGATTTCCACCCAATCAGAGGATACGAAAGCCACTCCCCTTTCACACAGGTTCAATTACATTATAGTGAAATAAACTTTCTATATTTGAAAACGTAATATTTTTAGGTTTGACGTCATATTGAAATATACGAACTTTAAGAACTTCTTGGACAATATGATTAATGTAAGAATGTTTCAGGTAATATAGGTTAAAAATATGTTTTATAAAAGGTATGAAACAGTTTTAATATATTAAATGCAACGTTGAATATATATATATATATATATATATATATATATATATATATATATATATATATATATATATATATATATATATATATATATATATATATTTTCGTATATAATATAATATATACAGTGGCGTATTTAGGGAGGGGGCCAGGGGGGCCAAAATTTTAGACACTAAAAATTTTTATGTATCATATCCGTTAATAATATAAAGGGTGCAGATGCTAAATTAATTTTATATAATTCGTCGCTGTCAGGAACAAATCTCGTAAGTCCATTAGTTATAACTAAACTTGAAACCATCAGAGAAAATGCAACATTAGAATTTTAGCTGATTTTTGAAGAATGTGTAAGCGCATCTGAATCTGAACTGAGTATTGAAATTGCTGTACTAAGAATTAACAAATTCCAAAAATACAGACCCAACATCCTACTTCCGACCTATAGACTTATTATCGCACATCCATTTTTATGTACCATTTTGGATGATTTAATATCAGGAGATATTAATATTAGGAAGAAGTTTTAAATTTTCCTTGCATTTGTCATACCGAACAGGTTGTAATGTGCCATATGAGAAGATAAAAAGATTGTGTAATATTTTACAAGAAGATCTCGAAACTCAAATGAAAATTTAGTAAAAGCAGAATTGGATTTTGGAAGTTGAAATGACATCACAGCACAGGTCGCAAAAACCGCAAAAGAAGGACTAGTTTCTTGTTTCGCAGTCACAATTTCTAAATATTTACATTTTTGGCAAATACTGGCAATTTACCCGTGTTTAATGCTTCCAGTGAAAGAAGCTTTCTACAAGACTTCTGAAAACCTACTTGAGTAATACTATTGGAGATGAAAGACTTATTGGACTTGCCCTCCTCTACATACATCAGAAATATTGAAATAAAAATTGAAAATTTTATCTCGGACTTCGCTCACTCTCATATCAATTTGATTAAATTTAACAATTTAGGTAGGATGACTTTAGTAATTCATATAAATTCTTCCCATTTTCTTAGGAATTTAATATTTTGTCCTTCCACTTTATATATATATATATATATATATATATATATATATATATATATATATATATATATATATATATATATATATATATATATATATATATATATATATACTCTGATTTTGTTGGCCCCCGAAAAAAATTTCTGGATACTATACTGTATATATATATATATATATATATATATATATATATATATATATATATATATATATATATATATATATATATATATATATATATATATATATATATATATATATATATATATATATATATATATATATATATATATATAATATATATATTATTTTTTTATTTTTGCAATATTTACTACTCGAATAATAAAATTCAAATACCATTGGTTGCTCCAAGTTGTTGTTATAACTAATTCTCTTTTGAGTAGCAAATCTCTTTCACGTAAGCTTTTTCCAGGTCGCTCGTTTGTTCGCTCTGTAATCTATAAAAACCGTTATAAGCAATCTGGTAGTTAAACACTTCATAGGAGGGACCTTGTCTTCCTTGGGACGTGTTTACGTTATTCCAGTTCAAAGATCTGGTGAAACTTTTTAATTTAAGAAAGTTGAATCATTCATCTTTTAGGTATCCATGCAATTTAACACGTGACAACTTTAATTTACATCTTGACATTTTAACATTAACATGTATGCATGATACTGATGCGGTATTTTATTATTTTATTAACATCGTTGAAAAGTAAATACTTTACATCAAAACCAAACTCCTTACGAATATTAGTCTTAGCGGCAAATATTAAGATTGTGATCAGTAAAATTTTTTTGCGTTAGAGTCGCTTGGGTCGAATCATGGAATCAGTACGTGCGCGAGTCTCTCTCTCTCTCTCTCTCTCTCTCTCTCTCTCTCTCTCTCTCTCTCTCTCTCTCTCTCTCTCTCTCTCTCTCTCTCTCTCTCTCTCTCTATATATATATATATATATATATATATATATATATATATATATATATATATATATATATATATATATATATATATATATATATATATATATATATATATATATATATATTATTTTTTCTCTGTCGTTGGAGTTGGGCGTGTTAAAAACAGCAGGGAAACGGAAAAAGAAGAAAAGAGAAGATCTAGGATAAAGAGTAAAGAAGACGAATGAAAACTTCAACAGGACTATTAAAGAGAGTTCTAGAAGGTGTTTTGTTTTGTCAGATTGTCAGAGTAAAGAAAATGTGGCGCATTTGTTGAGGCCAGATTGTTGTTTGGAATCAGCTATCAAAATTTATTAAAATCTTACTTAAAATATTTAAAATTTTATTCGATAAAAAAATTTAAATTAAAATCAGATTATAAAATAATTGAAATTATTTATTTAACGAACTCAAGAGGAGGAGCAACAAAATTTTTAATTCAGTTCTTTTGGAAATTTTAATGATATTAAATAGACAAATAAAGCGGTATCCTAAATAATTTATTTGAGGAGCGGCAAAACATCGTATCAATTCTTTTTGACATAAATGAATAAAAATATAATTTTATACTTGTAAATAAAGCTGCTAT
>JABUQX010029982.1:47500-50000 GCA_015478945.1 Trachelipus rathkii
ATATATATATATATATATATATATATATATATATATATATATATATCAGTCATCCTTCCCCCCCCTAAATGAAATCCTGCCTACGCCCATGCCGTGTTCTATGGGTAAAGCCCTGGATGTCTTCATTCACAGTCAAATTTCTGAGTAGATTTGAAAAAAGAACAGTATAAGTATATGTCGATATCTTGAAGTATTGCCCAAAAAAATTATTGTATTTATGCTACAAAAACAAACTTCAACTGTTTCAGGACTTCATTAAACAGTTGAGAGTCATAAACGTAATAAAAACTTTTTTTATATATTTTATGAAATTTTAAAGTATAGAAAATTGTTTTTATTCAACATTATTTTTACTTTAATTTCTGAAATTATCACTGCTTCAATATCTGCTTCTTTTCTTTTAAATTCATCTCCAAGTCCGTTTCTCTTTCTCATAATCATATGACAAACACATTCCTCATATTTTTATGGTTTTCTTTTTCATATACCTACTATTTCTGGTTTCTTCTCTTTCTTGCTGTTTTTTAGGGAACCCCCGACGACAACCAGATCAATAATATATATATATATATATATATATATATATATGGTAAAACTATACATTAGTGTACGCCGATATCTCGAGAACTACGATACTTACAAGAAAACTAATTACATATTTGGAATCAGCGTATAAAGCTTATTACCGGAATGCTATTAAAAAAATAAAAAAATGTAATTGTAATTGTAAATTATATAAACCAACACAATAGAAGGAGAATGCTCAAAGGTATGTAATGAACTGAAACTCGTAAAACGTAAAATAACGAAACCTAACCTAATGTAACCTTACCTAACCTAACCATACCTAACCTAAATTAATGTAACCTAACCTAAAGTAACGTAAAGCAAAGTAAAATAACGTTATTTTTTTCTATAATTTCAGTTAAAAGCAAGAATTCCCAAACAAGGTTTAAATGTTTTAAAGGTAAATATTTTTTTAACAACATTCCGGTAATAAGCTTTATACGCTGATTCCAAATATGTAATTGGTTTTCTAGTAAGTATCGTAGTTCTCGAGATATCTGCGTACACACAAATATAAAGTTAGTTATTTATATATATATATATATATATATATATATATATATATATATATATATATATATATATATATATATATATATATATATATATATATATATATATATATATATATATATATATATATATATATATATATATATATATATATAATATTAATTTCCAATATTATACATCAAACTTTAAGTTCCATATAGTAATAGAAAGTCTAAATTACGACCTTGTAGTACCCTACATTTTTTAAGGTTAATGTTTAGTAGATCTTCATTTAAGTCATCCTCTTACGAAGCATAGTTTGATTTATTTCACAGGTGGTCTACTTTAGAGGGTTATGTAACTACAATATCTATGCCTGCAACACACACACACACACACACACACACACACACACACACACACACACACACACACACACACACACACACACACACACATATATATATATATATATATATATATATATATATATATATATATATATATTTATATATATATATATATATATATACTATATATATATATATATATATATATATATATATATAGCCCCTTATCTGTTTTACACAATGGTCAGTTTGAATTTTTTTTTTTTTTTTTTTTAATATATTGTTACTATATGATACCAACAATGAATTTCAGTGGTAACGGACTATGATTCAAAGTTCGAAGTATTTTTAAATAATTTTTAAAAATCACATTTTATTAAATAATTGTTTTAAAAGTAGATATCCTCCCGAAAAGAAGTATTTTTGACACTTACAGAAAAACCAATTGCATATTTGGAATCAGCGTATAAACTTAATAAAAAATGAAAAAAACAAAAAAACAAAATAAAACATTTTCAAGTCATCTTTAAATACGACACTTACAGAAAAACCAATTACATATTTGGAATCAGCGTATAAAGTTTATTACAAATATGTAAAAAAATAATAATAAAAAAAAATAAAAAAAATAAAAAATTAGGGGGCTCGAGCCGACAGGGAACAGAGGAGGACGTTTTCCACACCCCCGTAGAGGGGCGGAGGAACCGCGACACCAAAATACCAAGGAGCGGGGTTGCTTTCTTTTATCATGTTAATTTTTATGTTAATTTTTAATTTTTTTATTCTTTATTGGGTCCGAGCCGACGGAGGGACAGAGGAGGACGAAGTCCCCCTGCTGAGGCCGAGAGACCCTGACTCTTTCCATCTTTGCGATTTAACCTTGGCTATTCCTTTAGTTAAAAAAACTGTTATTGGCAACCTTGACGCACTATTGCCTTGGAAAAATCGAAAAAATTGATTACATTGTTCGTTCGATATATATATAATCGGTTAACTGCTTTTAAGGACAAGTTCCTATATAGCAATATATATACATATATATATATATATATATATATATATATATATATATATATATATATATATATATA
>JABUQX010029982.1:55000-64972 GCA_015478945.1 Trachelipus rathkii
ATATAGGTATGGTATGTAGTAGGAAAGATATATACATATATATATTGTTATATATATATATATATTATATATATATATATATATTATTATATATATAAATATATATATATATATATACATATATATATTATATATATTATTATATATATATATATATATATATATATATATTATATATATATATATATATATACATATGTACAGTACATACATATATATATAGATAGCATATTTAGTATATATATATATATATATGTTATATATATATATATATATATTAGTTAAGAAAGAGCATATATATATATATATATATATTATATATATATATATATATATATATATATATATATATATATATATAAAAGTATATAATATATATATATATATATATATATATATATATATATATATATATATATATATATATATATATATATATATATATATATATATATATATATATAACAACAAAATTGCTACCACAATCTGATTTTACCATTATCGATGAAGAAATTAAAAGAATATCTAAAAATTTATTAAACAAAAACTTTTCTAAGTATATTATAGAGAAAACGATAAAGAATATTATAAATAATTTTTTACAAATCCCATCAATAACAAAAAGAATTTTAAGCTCATAGGATATTATAAAGCTGACAATATAAGTCCGAAGAAAGAGGAACAAAAAACTAACGAATCCAAGAAAGCTTAACTTAACCTAACTTAACTTAACCTAACTTAACCTAACCTAACCTAACCTAACCTAACCTAACCTAACCTAACCTAACCTAGCCTAACCTAACCTAACCTAACCTGACCTATCCTAACGCCTGCAGCGGACTGTACAGGGAATTTTTTTGATGTTGTGTCGACCCTTTTTCCGGTCGACCTATTTTCCTGTCGATTATTTGGGCTGGTTTCTTAAAACAGTGGTCTCCAAAGTGGGGTACGCGTACCCCGGGGGGTACGCAAGGTGATACTTGGGGTAAGCCAAAGAAGGAAGCTCAAGATCACTTGCGAGTATATGATCGTGTATCACGTGAGTAATTAGGTTTTCTCATTGGCCGTCGTGTCTAGTTATATTATATTATAATATATTATATTATATTATATTATATTATATTATATTATATTATATTATATTATATTATATTATATTATATTATAGGCCTATAGGGGTACAACTTATTATTATTTTCGTTTTAGGGGTTCGCGATCAAAAAAGTTTGGAAATCGCTGCCCTAAAAGATGGAAGGAAGCTTATATTAAGATCCTACTACAAGCCATTGAAACTGAGCTCGTGCTACTTTCTACTTGTGAAGCGCTTTCGGATGGTGAGAATAGTAACGTTGTGTATCGATTTCAATGTTCTGAAAGTGGATGTAACTCCTCTTACACAGCAAATAACCTCAACATAAGAATATTGCGACATAAGTGTAAGCTGAGTGCTAAAACATTTTAAAGAACACCACAAAAATCCCGATAGCAACATAAAAGAAATCTCCATCATTATAAGAAAAAAATGAGTTTATGAATTGAACCTCGAGGAATCATTGCTGTTAAGGAAGCACAAATCAGTGATACATCATAAAAGATAATAAAATATCAAATTTTTTGGAGGTCTTTAAACAACAAAAAAGTTTATGTACGTTAACTTTTGTAACTTTTTAAAATTTTTTGTTTTATTTCTTTATTTTTATTATTAGTTTATATCAAGGTTGTTTGGTTTAAACCATTAAACCAACATGTTTTTTTTCTGTTTAAACCAACAAAAAAAAACTTTTTTTTTGTTTTATTTTTGTTTTTTTTTTTTTTTTTTTTTTTTTTTTTTTTTGCTTAAAAGCAATAAAAATGTGCTGATTGTGCTCTAAATGAAAGCATGTAGTTAATATATCCTAATTACATATTAATCAAGCCTAGTCCACACTAGTAGACATGTTGCGCGATTTGTCTATAGACCGTCTAGAGACGGTCTCGAGACACGGTCTATAGACCGTCTAGAGACACCGTTCTTTGTCACGTCTAGCTTCCACACTACGATGTGAATTTCTCAGTCTCATCTTCGCAGTTCACCATGGAGGACATTTTTTTGTGTGGAATGAGTTCCTGCTTAGTGCTAATTACAGGTGAAAGAACGCGAAAACGTAAACGTTGGTGGACGCGCGAAGTGCTCGCAGAAGGACCCAAGTTCGGTAATGCATTATTAAATAAATTAAGACTGGAAGACGCCATGGGTTTTCGGAATTTTACCCGGCTGACGCCTACTGATTTTGAAGATTTGCTTCTGATGGTTGGAGGGATAATAATGAAGCAAGATATACAATTTAGAGAAACCATCCCAGCTTCTCTTCGACTGGCAGTCACACTGCGTTTCCTAGCAAGTGGAGACTCGTTCACGAGCCTGATGTACACCTTCAAAATATCTAAGCAGGCAATATCGAAAATGGTACCAGAGGTTTGCGAAGCGATTATCTCATCATTAAAACAATATGCCCCGTCAGTTACCCCAGTATCTTCTTCCTTCTGAGTCAGGAAGGAAGATGCTGGTCTAAACTGACAGGGCGAAAACCCTACCCGGGGAGATGAACTTTTGGGACAGAGAAGTATATATATATATATATATATATAGTATATATATATATATATATATGGTATATATATATATATATATATATATATATATATATATATATATATATATATATATATATATATATATATATATATATATATATATATATATATATATATATATATATATATATATATATTAGAAGCAAAGAAAAAGTGAATTTACAAATGCACACAATGAATTACACTGACTCGAAACACATTTAACTACACCCCATAAATGAACCTGACGGACTAATAAGATACAGAAATGCAATGGTGCTATTCTGAATAATTAGGAGTCAATTTGTCAAGAGTATCAAGAATCATCAGTAGAATTGGCAGGGCTGTATCATCATGTACATGAAAAACTTGTCCAATGTGCTTCAGAAAGGAGATTTTATATAAATTGTTAAGACAATTTGAAATGCTTTTGATATTTATTTTAAACCTAACAGAAATTAGCCAAAAAAAAACGAGTGGCTAAAAATATTTTTTCCTTATGAAATTAGCCAAAATGGCTAAAATTAGCCACATCTGGTAACCTTGCCGTGTCTCGCCTCTAGACTGCCGAGTGACGTCCACACTGTCAAAATGTTGCGCAACATGTCTAACGTTGCATGAAGTCTCCCATTCCGATCGGGAGACTTTAGACCTGCGATTTTTGGTCTCGAAACACGCCCGTAGACGGGATTGGTCTATAGACATGTCTACGTAGACAACCTGAGACACGTCTCAGAGACCAAAATCGCGCAACATGTCTACTAGTGTGGACTAGGCTTAATTAGAGAGGAAATAAATGGGAGGAAGGCATTAATAACTCAAATTTAAAAAGAAAAAAAAATAATAATAGCATCAAAATACAATAACAATAATTAAAAACTAATTGCTTTCAATTATATTTTCATTGAGTTATAAAATTGCCATTAAGATGTTAAAGTAAATAAACAATTTTTTCGGGATTAATTTCAAAGTTATATTTGAGAGGGAAGAAATCTTTAAACAGTTTATCTTTCCCAAACTTTTTATATATTACAAATTAACAGCACACATTTATCATTTATATTTTTTCATAATTTCAAATTGCTGATTTAAAAAATATTGTTTTAATAATATGAAGAAATATTTTTTCCCATATATATATATATATATATATATATATATATATATATATATATATATATATATATATATATATATATATAGAGAAATATATATAAAGATAGAGTATAAATATATATATCTCTATATAAATATATATATATATATATATTATATTAGTTATTATATATATTATTAGAGTATATATATTGTTATATATATATATATATATATATATGGGCAAATTCGTGCATATCTAAAGAATATATATATATATATATATATATATATATATATATATATTTTGTTTTATATATATATATATATATATATATATATATATATATATATATATATATATATATATATATATATATATATATATATATCCTCCAGTGGGTAAAGGCCAGAGGCTTAGCAAATTCCATTGAATTATTTAAAAATTGGAAATCAGGTCTAAATTAAAGCCTTACATTCTCCGATACGCAGCACTTGAAATTGTGCAAATCAAAAGTAGCTGGAAAAATAGATAAATGGAGTGTGTTCCAGACTTTACCAGTGTAGTGCATATATGATTGAGCATAGCAGTTAAATCTAGGTCAGAGAGTTGAAAAAAGAAGGGATGGGACTCTCCGAAATATACGAGTCGCAGGAACTCTCCTCAAAGAAGGAGGTATATGACTGTAAAATTCAAAAGAACAATGTAAATTCAATAAATTGTAATATTAATATAAATAGGAGAGTGTTGAAACAGTTCGACTCTGACCCCAGACTTAGCCGCTTACATGGAGAGAGTTAGTGAGAGTAGGAGAATTTAGGACCCGACAAGCCCTACCTAGACTACCCTTTATCAAGGAAAGTAATATGTGTGGGACTACCCCAGATATGTGATTCATAACACTATACAAGGGCTAACAGTGCCCCTATGCAGAGTTAGCAACTGGAGTGATGAGAAGAAGTTCCGAAGTAGCCTTGGAACATCCATTTTCCTAGAAACTTGTTAGAAAGAACATAGATGTGATCCTCTGCAGACTATGAGGAAAAGAAAATATCAGGAATATTAAGAACATAAGAAGGATACAGATGTATTTTCAAAGAAGATATTATAGTTCTTTGAAAGACTATGTCAAGTAGATAGATGAAGAAGCTGAGTTATTGAGGAATTGAAAACAATCATGGTTACTTTAACACAACAATAGGTACAAGGAAGATCAGAGGTTTGCTGTTTCAAGGCTACCCTCCTAACATTATTTATTTTCTGTTGAATGGATCATCTTTCAAATTTGAAGAAGTAATGATGAGTGTTGGAGTTATCAGCGTAAGAGTGGAGTGGAGACACATTTACAGATAGATCATTGATACAAAACAGAAAAAAGATTTGGAATAGAACAGAATCCTGAGGAACACCACTATGAATAGATTCAAAGAATAAATGGTGAATATCTGCAATAACACCCATAGAACGACTGGAACCGAAGAAATTGAAGCTGTGCTTATGCTTTATTAAAGATTCCTCGATATGTCTGGCTGGTACAAGAAAAAAATTGGTTCACCGAAATGCGGAAGAGCAGAGAACCAAGAGTCTGAGAGAAAGGAAAGAAGATCACCAATCGAGCGGTCCTTGCAGAGTCCATACTGACAATCAGAGATAAGATTAGAACATTTAAGATGTTCCTAAATTTTTCTGTTAGGAATAGATTCGAAAACTTTAGGAAGAACAAAGATTAAATCGATAGAACGGTAGATGGATTGTTGACTGAAGTCTCGCATCTTCAACACATGCTGGATGAATGCACTCTTGCTACAGGAGAGAAACGTTAAAGTTGATAAGCATTGAGTAAACAGTTTACCAGAGCAGGGTCCAAGCTCAGAAGAACAAGTTTTGAAGAGCACTAGAGGGATAACTTCAGCACTCTCCTCCTTCTTAGGGTAAATCTCAAAGAGTGCAAAAATAAGATTTTAATGAGTTCAAAGGAGGAAGAAAAGAGGAATAGCTCTGGAACCGTCTAGATGGAACTAGATGAAAGAGTTTAAGCAAACAGTTCAGCTTTAGCAGAAGTTAAGATAGTAGTATAACCGACAGAGATAGAGGAGGGGAGGGAGGGAGGGAGGGAGGAAGGGAGGGAGGGAGGGAGGGAGGAAGAAGCAAAGTTGGAGTTGACATTTATAAATTTCAAAATGTCTAAAAGAGAGTGAGGGAGAAGAACCAGAAAGATTGTTGCATTTTGTAAAGAAGATTCTAGGATTTCGGAGAGCTGTTAATTTGTCATTCTGAGATGGAATGTGAAAACCACGAGTTTAAAGATTTGAAGACAACGATAATTTCTGACAATCTAAGATTTACCAGTTATATATATAGTACATAGTATATATATATATATATATATTATAGTATATATATATATATATATATATATATATAGCAGCATATAAGATATATATATATATATATATATATATATATATATATATATATATATATATATATAAATATATATATAAAGATATATTTTTATTTAAAAATATATTGTTATATATATATATATATATATATATATAAATATATATATATATATATATATATATATATATATATATATATATATATATATATATATATTTTTTTTAAAAATATAAAAAAATATAAATAGTTATTCATATATATATATATATATATATATATATATATATATATATATATATATATATATATATATATATATATATATATATATATATATATATATATATATATATATATATATAATTGAAAATAATCCCAAATATGTTTTTGAGAAAAGTGAAAAAATGTCTATTCAAAATTAAAATTGTTTTTGAGTACTTCATATCAATATTTTGGCTCAAAACCTTATATAAACATTAATATAAATGATGTATATATAATATAATAAAAAATAATGAAAATTTTGATTTTGACGGGAAAATTTTTTAAAGGAAATGAACAAAAAATATAATGTTTTTTATTGATCTTAAAAAAAAGACGTTTTTTTCTACCCTGGTTTATATGATATTTACGTTATCCAAGTTTGTTTAAATTTAAAAAATGGAAATTATTCTTTGAAAATATCCGAAGTATATACAGACGAAAGTTCGGAACAGCTTTTACTCAAGACGCCTATTTTGGTTAAATAATTCATTATGTAACACATTTTTCGTCTTTGGGCAACAATTGTAATTTTCTATTTTCTTATACCTAGAAGGTATGAAAAATGGCTAATATTTCCTCCAAAATTTGATTTTGTGACCAAGATAATGATATTTCACAAATTTACCAATTCCGATATAAAAGATTGGTGAATATAATCATTTTCGGTTACACAAAGTAGAAAAAACTGACATGGACTTTGAGGGACATTCTGCATCCCATTTTGCCGTAGTTCCTGACCAAGGTCTCAAAAAGCTCCTCATAGTTTTCGGCCTTGTGATTCCAAAGGAAACCACGAACCACTGCAGCAAAGCTGTTCCAAGCTGCTTTTTCTGTCCTAGTCAGCTTCTTCGGGAATTCCTTGCGCTCAATGATCTTTTTTATTTGTCATCCTACGAAGACACTGGCTTTGACCTTTGCCTCAGACAGCATAGGGAAGAAGCCTTGCAGGTAGATGAAGGCTGAAAACTCCTTATGTGGAGCTGTGACAAACTGTTTCATGAAGCCTAATTTTATGAGTAGTGGAGGAAACAATATTTTATGGGGGTCCAACTGAGGTTCCCATTTGACATTGTTCCTCCCTACACTGAACACAGTCGTCTATGGCCAATCCAGCCTTTGGTAGTGTTCTTCGCTGTCCCAAAGACAAAAGTAACCTGTAAATTTGGTAAAGGCTCCTTGGGGACCCATCAGGAAAGCCACCATTTTCAAATCTAGGATAATTTCCCAATTGTGTTATTCATGGATGGATACATGTTCCCATTATGAAGTAGCATAGCTTTGAGATTCTTCCATGAGCTATCAATGAAGAGTTTATAGGTATATATATATATATATATTATATATATATATATATATCTATATATAATAAGTATTACGTAGGTATCCGTAGTATAAGAGCGTATACTATATACCTAATATACTATATATATACTATTATATATTTATATGCGTGTAGTAAGGAGGTTTGTTATTAAATGTGAAATGTATGAGTGGAGTGAGTGTGGGTTACGAGATGTTAGGCAGTACTCGCTGCATGGTGGATAAGCCCAGAAATGAAAACGGTTCTAGAAGAAGATGCGCAAAATATCAGTATGCCACAACAGCGACACAACGGCCGCTAAGAGCCAGCCGAAAAAAAATTTAATTTAGTTGAAACTCAAAGCACGTGAAGTGAACACGTGAACACAAGACGACTGAAGAGGTTCCAAAGGAACGAAAGCTATCGTTCAATACTTTGTCCAATACTCACATGTTTTGTGATACAAAAGATATTTCTCACAGTTTAATCACAAAAATAATATTTTTAAAAATTTTATCATAAATTAACCTATCTAATGAATAATAGAATATGTGAAAAAAAAAATTAACTTAAACATAGTTTGCCTACAACCAAGGGTGCCACAAATAATTACTACATAAAAAACTACGAAGAAAAGTAGATTATCATTAATATTATATATATATATATATATATACTATATATATATATATATATTTACGTTATATACTATATACATATATTATTGGCTATATATATATATATATATAATATATATATATATATAGTATATATTATAGTATATATATATATATATATACTTATTAATGTATATATATATAATATATATATATATAATACTTATATAATTTATATATATTCATATTATATAATATATATATATATATAATATAGTATATATATATATGATATATATAGGGTGGCAACAAGATCGGCGGACATCCGGGTGCCGAGTGCGGTGACGGTGCGCGGTGCGAAGCTCTGAATGTCGGTGCTGACTGAGGCGCGTGCTAAGACCTGCAGAAGGATTGGTGCGGTGCGGCGGTGCGGAGATTTTTTTAGTTACTGTCGGCGGTGCGGTGCGCGGCTGCGAAGCTTTTGTGCGGTGCGGTCGCGCGGTGCGAAGCTTTTGGTGGCGGTGCGTCGCCGCGTGCTGCCCTTCAGATCCAATTTTACAAATTCGTATAATATATATATATATATATATATTATATATATATATATATATAATATGATATACTATATATAATTATTATATATATATTATAGGATGTAGTATATACGATATATAACTAAATATCGGCTCTGAGTTTTAGTTTTAAACGATTTGTAAGTCAAAAAAGTATGAGCCTGACGGTTGATTAAAAATATGAGCTATCCATAAATTAATCAAACGTAAGGTAAGAAATAAAATGACGTCTTCAAGTGCCTCAGTCTTGGACGAAGTAACCCACCACTATAAAGTACGCTTCCAACTCATGGAGTGGGACGTCTGGTTAATCGAAGTAATACACAAATTACCTTGGAAGATAGAACATTAACAAATGAAAACTTTACCTTTTCATTTATGCTCCAATTAAGTCATCAGATAAAAAAGAAAATGCCGTTTGTGTTTTTCCTAAAAAATTCAGACATAAGAATTAAGCCTTTCATAGTTTTAAGAAGGCATTAGACGAACAATCAATATGAACCACGTTCACAACGAAATAGAAAAAAGAAAATGGAAAATAAAAATGAAACGTGGTTTTACGTGTGGGATCTTATTTTAAAACCAATTCTTGCTTCAAAAGTGAAAAAAACGTGATGAAATTCATAAGGAAAAAATCATTGATGCAAGCTATTGTGGAAGTGCGGGCTGGCCGCTGAATCTGATGTCATTTCGATCGGTAGAACCCTCCTGCTTTCTTTGTAAGTATTGCTTAGTACTCTGAATTAGTTCGATTTTATATGATTTTGGGCAATAGGCATACTTTATATACTTAACTTTTTATAAATATATATTTTTATAAGTTTATAAATATTAAAGAATAATCAAACGTTGTATTTATGTTTTACTTCTCACTATCGAAGTTTATGCACCTTAATGAACCGACATGTAATGAAGAGCTGATATTTAAATTTAAATATGAAAACTTTTGGTTACTAAATCAAATACCTACGTTGTATCCTGAATTGTGGAAGTTGGATAGAAAATTCTGTATTGTTCTTACAATCTTATATAGTTGAGAGGGGCTTCAGTGTAGTCTCAAATCTTCTAACGAAAAAAGGAATAAGATACAAATCACTGAACGCG
>JABUQX010029983.1:0-37500 GCA_015478945.1 Trachelipus rathkii
AAATGGAACTTTGTTAATATTGCCTGGCTCATTCCTGCTTAAGATGTGTTATGTTTGCCTTGGGCATTATTTTCTTAGTTTAGATGATGCTATGTTAGCTTTATTAATGTGAAAACTTTGTTACGTTGACATATATTGATTGATCTTTGTATAAAGAACTTGAATTTATGTTATGTTTATCAAAATGATACTCAAAAATGTGACTTGAATCAATAGATCAATAGATCAATGGGTCACAGATCAGGAGGGTGGCCGGATGGTGGTTGGATGGTGGTTTGATTTAGTGATTTACTGCTGTAGGGTATGTAAAAAAATTACAGTAAGAAATTGACCTTAATCAATAGATCAATAGATCACAACTGGACAGGAGGGTGACAGGAAGGTAGACGGATGGTGTTTGATTTAGTGATTTACTGCTTTAGGCTATGTAAAAACGTAGTATGTTAAAAACAAAAAAAGTGTAAGAAATTTTTATTTATTTTTATTTATTTTTTTTTTTATTATTTTTTTTTTTATTTTTATTTTTTTTCTTGATAGTTCTGAAACCATTATTTTCGAAATCTACAGATCAATAACATATATAAGCACACTAGTATTATTGTTATTACACGACTGTTTATTAACTAAAGCACCGCAGTGGCTCCAGCACCGGTGCGGAATAACTCCTTGATTCCAATACACCTTTAACTCACTGCAAAACTCGCTCCCAGATCATCTCACAAATTTCAGCCTTCTACGAACAATTTAATTTTTTAATGGGGGTGGGGTCCCCCTTCGGGGGACCAACGGGAACGTAACTTCATCTACGACGAGGTTACGTTATCCCCAAACGGGGTACCAAGTTTGACAGAGATACCATGTCTCAAACTCTAGCCAGAGCGTGGTGCGAGACGGAGCAAAGCGATGCGGTGCGGCGCGGTGCGGCGCGGTGTGGTGCGAGGCTGTCCAGAGGCTGAACCGACGCTGAAGAACACGCGGAAGGACTTAAAAAACAACTCAGAAGTGATCCCATCGGGATCACTTCTTCGACGTAATAATAATAATAAATAATAATACAAACAGATAAACAAACAGACAGACAAACACAGACCTTCGGTCTGTGTCTGTCGGTCAGACAGACCTTCGGTCTGTCTGCCTCCAAATGGTCGTTTTAGGCCTAATCGATGTGCCCGCTCGGAAGCCGCCACAAGGGCGTAAGCGCAATATCGGCGTCCACCCTCGGGGGTGACCCCCCTTTATATACATCCTACAGACTTGAAAATTACACGGATTCGTGCTTATCCCATATATACATTATATTCCAAGTTTCAGACCTATATCTCTTATACTTTTTGAGAAAAAGCTGTAGGAGCTCAAAGTGGCCCACAACTACTTCCGTCACCACATAAATTCATTATTAGTATCATATACTAGCAATATGTTAAAAAAAAAAAAAAAAATCAAAACTGACGGAGTCGTAAAACATAACAGGGCCAAGTTCGCCCCCCACCAACAAACCCCCTATAAATTATATGAATTTCTTGAGGGGAGTTTGCAAGAGCAACCCCCCCTCCCCACATCTTCAGTTTACAACTCAATCAATGTCTTTTGTTCACGCGATTGTTTCGTATCTCTCGAAACGTACTTGACAACGAAGACCAAAAATGAATTTTGTTGAAATATTTCATGAGAAAAATTTAATTTTCTTTTTTTTATTGTGAAAAAAATATAAATTAAAATAAAATAAAAATGAAATTGATTTTTGGAATTTATAAAAAATAAAAAATTTATATATTTTAAATTGTTTTCATGGTTCGTTTCACTAAAAAAAAATAAAATAAAATTAAATACTTCTGTAAATTAAAATATTTTAGTCAATGTTCTAATTGAGTTAGGTTTGTAGATAGGGATATGCGATAATGATATCGATTAATCGATTAGTTTGATTTGTATGAAAAAAAAAGATTGGTGGATAAATAAGGTAAAAGATTATTGATTAATCGATATCTTTTTCTTTATTTCTACAAATAAATAATAATCAATAGGGATTTGATTAGATATCGATTAATTGATTACTTTGTTTTAAAATATTGATTAATCGTATATTTGGACTCTCATTATTACAACTCTCAATTTTTGTTAACAGGTTTTATTTCCCGTCATTATTATAAATATTATTATTATTATTATTATTATTATTATTATTATTATTATTATTATTTTTTTGTTTTCTTTTGCTCTTCTTATCAAGTTTATTAAATTGCTTTTGTCTTTATTATTATTATTATTATTATTATTATTATTATTATTATTATTATTATTATTATTATTATTATTTTAATTATTATTATTATTATTATTATTATTATTTTAATTATTATTATTATTATATTATTTAGAACACAGACCTTTTAGTATGTGCCCTCCCCCCTCCAAGATAAGCTGCTTAGCCTAATCTAGTTAGTTTTCTTTGTGTGGGCCTATAGACCTACCTCATCACGTGATGTTATAATAGTCAGTCAGATTTACACTGTGCAGGGGATGTAGAAAGTGGGGGGGGGGAAAGAGACCGTGGACCTAGGGGGGGAGTGTGGGAGAAAGGAAACACTGGTTTAGATTTACTTAAATTAAATTCGATAATTGACCTATAAAAGGGAAGGTATTTCATCAAACCATCTTGGTCTTGCCTTATAAAAGTTATGCATCTAATAATAATAATAATATTATTATTATTATTATTATTATTATTATTATTATTATTATTATTATTATTATTATTATTATTATTATTATTATTATTATTATTATTATTATTATTATTATTATTATTATTATTATTATTATTATTATTATTATTATTATTATTATTATTATTATTATTCTCTCTAATCTATATTAATATTATTATTTTTCTCTCTCTCTCTCTCTCTCTCTCTCTCTCTCTCTCTCTCTCTCTCTCTCTCTCTCTCTCTCTCTCTCTCTCTCTCTCTCTCTTTCCTCTCTCTCTCTCTCTCTCTCTCTCTCTCTCTCTCTCTCTCTCTCTCATATAGTCCAGGGTTTGGTTCACGACCTTTGTGCCATTCCAGTATATTGCTCTGTGGTCGTAGTTTCGAAAAGCTAAAATGACACCATAAGTCAAGCATATATATATATATATATATATATATATATATATATATATATATATATATATATACTATATATATACTCTATATGTCCATCACTGTATATATATATATATATATCATACTATACTATATATATATATATATATATATATATATATATATATATATATATATATATATATGACCTGTTATGTTTAAGACTCCGTCAGTTACTGATTTTTTTTTTTTTGTTTTTTTTTATATTTCTGTAATTAGACCTAACAGTCCATTTAAGGGGTTACGGACATGTTTAAAAATATATAGGACCAGTTACGTTTTTACAACTCCGTCAGTTTAAATTTTTTTTTTTTTTTTAACTAAGGAATACCCAAGGTAAAGCCGCAAGGAATAGCAGAGTCAGGGTCTCAGCCTTCGGAGGAACGGCAGGGTAGGACCTTCCCCCTCCGGGGGGAACTACGGTATTTGGGTGTCGCGGGGGTTCACCCGCCCCTCCCCTACGGGGTATGAAACGTCCCTCCTTCTGTCCCCCGTCGGCTCCAGGCCTAATTTTTTTTTATTTTTATTTTTATTTTTTTATTTTTTTATTTTTTTTACATTTTGTAATAAACTTTACACCCTTGATTCCAAATATATAATTGGTTTTTCTGTAAGTGTCGTACTTTTCAGATCTTTCATTTATGAAAAAATAAATTTTTTAAATTTTTTTGTTTTTACATTTTTATAATAAGCTTTATACGCTGATTTCAAATATGCAGTGGTTTTTCTGTAAGTGTCATTACTTTTTCAGATATTTCATTTTTAATTTTATTGATATAAATGTGATTTTTTTTTTTTTTTTAAATAATTATTTAAAAATATTTCGAACTTTGAATCATGTCCATCACCACTGAAATTCATTATTGGTATCATATACTATACTTAGTATGTTTAAAAAAAGAGCAAAAAAATCAAAACTGACAGGTCTTAAAGAATATATATATATACATGTAGATATATATATATATATATATATATATATATAACTTAGCAATAATATATATATAATATATATATATTATAAATATATATAATATATATAACTATATATATATATATATATATATATATATATATAACATATATTCCAATATATATATAATATATATATATATATAACTATATAACTTATATAGTATATATATATACTCTTCATCTAGCTATATATCTCAATATATATATATATATATATATATATATATATATATAATTAGTTGTAAATTGATTTCGTAATTTCCTTGGAAATCTGGTTTTTATAATAATAAATAACAGATTTACCTTGCATATTATTGAAATTATTAATGTATAATAAATCCAATATATATATATATATATATATAGATACTACACATTTTTAGAGAGCTCTTTAGAAAGAACCAATATATATATATATATATATATATATATATGCTATCTGCTATAAATCAATATATATATAATATATATATATATATATATATATATTTTATTTAAAAAAACTTTATAATTAATTTTATTGGTTAAATAATAATTTAATCAACATCATTAAACCATAGGTGGAAAAATTAATTTGAAACGTATACGGCAAAAGAGATTTTTAATAGACTTAGGTGGCAACCATCATTAAAAATATTGGAACGATCGAAAATCTGAGTATTTAATAAAAATATATAATTTGCTTTTTTTTAAAAACTCATTAATGAACAGAAATCGCCGAAATAATACGTTAATAATTGATATGAAATGTATTATTAATTAATTATAGTAGTGTATTATTTTTGTTTTCATCACGTGGCCATCCCAGATTCGCTGCATCGAGATAAATTTTAATTGTTAATCTCGTTGTAGTGACATGATAGATTGCTCAAAAGCAGGGATTTAATTTTTGGATTCGTGCAACACTTCGATACGAACTTTACGGTGAACGCACCCTTAATGTTGGGCTGACTCCGACTTCATCCAGACTTCGGTAGCCAAAAAGTTCACTACTTTCTACAGAGCTCCCCACATGCAGTAACTTCTGCTCCGGTGCCGCTCCAAAGCAGGGCACTCTGTAAATCTCTGCGGTTGCTACAACCCCATCTTTATGATTCAATATATTCAATCCTCATCTGATCCAGTATATAAAGTTATAAACTTTGGCCGTTTTAATAAGCCACAATATGTTTTTTTTAATTTTTTTTCTTGTCCAGCCAACAATTCAATAGTCTGGTTGTCTTTTAAAGAGTTAACTTTTAACAAGGAGTTGTAACCACTCTGTTAAGCAATTATTGTTATAACAACAATACAATAATATGGTTGTCCAGTTAAGAGTTAGCTAATCTAGTTTTAAAAACACAATATATATATTTTTTTTTTTTTTTTTTCTCTCTCTCTCTCTCTCTCTCTCTCTCTCTCTCTCTCTCTCTCTCTCTCTCTCTCTCTCTCTCTCTCTCTCTCTTCTCTCTCTCTCTCTCTCTCATTGTTTTTAATTTAAAACATGATTTTTTTAAATGAAACTGACGTTTTTCACACATTTTTTTCTGATAAAGAAAATACTTGTTCTCAGTGTGATGTCATCTGATGATGCCTTTACCATATACATCAGGAAGCTTTGGAGCCTCGAAGCCTTCCGGAGCTCTAGGGAAAACCTGCTTTAAGGCTCCATCAGACCGCTTCGATATTTTAAGCTCTTGCTCCTCTTGGAGCCAAAATCGTAACGTCTCTGCTTCCGTTTCTATTATTATTATTATTATTATTATTATTATTATTATTATTATTATTATTATTATTATTATTATTATTATTATTATTATTATTATTTTATATTATTATTATTATTATTATTATTATTATTATTATTATTATTATTATTATTATTATTATTATTATTATTATTATTATTATTATTATTTTTATTATTATTATTATTACAAACCACTTACTTTAACTTCCTTTAAGAGGGTGCTCAGAAGAGGCACTTTTTTATTATTAATATTATATTTCTTTCAATGTTTTTTTTATATATATTATTGGAGTGACGCGTGACTGCAGAGACAGTGTTGGTATTATATTTAATAATAATCCCAGTTTAAGTACATTTCGCTCACAAACGAAGATACATACATACATACATACATACATACATACATATATACATACATACCTTAAAAAAATTTTCCACCATTAACGGACTGAGTGAGACCTCTTCAATGACTGTGTATTAAAATGAACAAACTCACGCAGGTTTTCTTCTAGTCAACCCAGATTGAAATCTTTAAAGTAAGGGGGAATAATTCATCAGAAAATGCAAAAGATGGAAGAGAATTCCACAAAACAGAGTTGACTGCAATGGAAATAATACTTACTATATAGAGCAAGTCAAAAGTTGCTAATATTTGTATACTTCGTGTGAGGACACTGCCGTGTATATATATATATATATAATATATATATATATATATATATATATATATATATATATATATATATATATATATATATATATCTTCTTCTTTATATAACTAACTATAACTAATAATAACCATATATATATATATATATATATATATATATATACTATATGCTGCTTATATATATATATATATATATATATATATATATCATTCTCACACATAACTTCAATCCGAGATCGGAAAATTTCTTTACTTATATATATATATATATATATATATATATATATATATATATATATATATATATATATATATATATATATATATATATATATATATATATATATATATAAATTTTAAATAAATATCAATATATATATATTTACCATATATATATATATATATATACTATCTTTCTCTTCTTTCTGCTATATATATATATGGCATAGTGTGGGTGTGGCCAGTACTCATATCTCCAAAACTACAATAGCTACAGCAGAAAGAATACATTGCTGGAATCTGGTCCAATTATAAAAAAAAAAATGAAAAAAAAGAAAAAAAAAAAAAAAAAAAAAAAAAAAAAAAAATCATATCTCAAAAACTACAATAACTATAGCTAAAACAACACATTTTGAAATCCTTATAAAATATTAGTTATGAATTTAAAAAAAAAAAAAATAAATAAAATAATTATTGGCTTTTTTTTAATAGCAGGGGACATAGTATATACATATATTATTTGTAAGGTATTACACACGGCAATGTAGGGAGGCTCGAGCCGACGGGGGAACACAGGGGGACGTTTTCCACCGCCCGTAGGGGAGGGGCGGAGGAACCCCCGCGACACCTGATACCAAAAGAGCGGGAGACCCTCCCCGGAGGGAAGGAATTAGTCCTACCCCGTAATAGTTCCCGGAAGGCCGAGAGACCCCGACTCCTGCCATCGTTGCAGTATACCCTTGTAGGGTATTCTTTAGTAAAAAAAAAATAAGCAAAAATTTAATGAAAGTCCTATTCTTTTAACGGTAACAATAAGGAATCTTAAATAGGCTCTCTAATCATAATACTATAATTATTAACAATAATTTTTTATTTTTATTTTTACGATTATCGAAAATTTTACCAAGTTCAAAAATGTATTCCTTTTCCTTTGTAGCTCAATATCAGATTTTGAACTATATTTTTTTTTATTTCCTCATTAAAAGTGGACCAGCATTCCAGCAATGTATTCCCTTTCGCTGCCTTTGTTAGTTTTGAGATATAAGTATAGGCCCACAATCTACATCTTATACATATAATATATATATATGTAGCATATGTATAATATATAAATATATCTTTCATATATATATATATATTAACCAGCCTTATATATAATATATATATATATAATAATAATATATATATATATATATTAATATATATATAATAATATGTATATATATATATAATAATAATATATATATATATATATATATATATATTTATCTATATCTCATACATATATATATAATAACCAATAATATATATAGCAATAATATATATATAACAAACAGCAACATATATATATATATATATATAATAATATATATATGTGGTGATATTGTTGTAAATGATGTGTACTATTTTTTATTCTCTCAAGAATCATTGTAAATGATGTGTAAACTAGTAAAAGTAAGACCTACAAATTAGTATCTTCAATTTGAATTACTTCTTTAATGGTAAAAAATTAATGGTAAAAATTTTTGAATTACGTATAAAGAAATCTTTAAATTTTATTGAGAAAATTTATAAGGCTAATTTTAATGGAAAATATTTCGTATTTTTTTGATGTAGTTTTATTTATTTTCTAAGAGAATGTGATAGAGTTGGTGGTTTGATTTTGGAAATTTTTTTAATGCGTATTTCACCTCTTAAGAGTTTGAATTGCCTGTCCGTTTTTTTTTTTTTTTTTTATTTTAAAGAATTATGTATCCCATACTTGCATTTCCAATTCGATTATATATTTTTAAAACAAGTAAATGGACTTGGTATAGGATCGCCAGTTTCCAGAAACACTAAGTAATGTTTCTATGAAATTATTTGTTAGAGAACACTTCTTCCAAGTATAATTAATAACTCACTTTACCTGCTACAATGTGTTCGACGATATTTTTATGATTATGCCAGAGAGTGACTCTCCAGAGCCCATTCTACATAAATTTTAAAAGTGTCATCAGTCAATAATATTCACTTTAAGGGAAACTATAAGCTCTTCTCTTCTTTTTTCTTACAGGTTAACACCACCGGTTACGGGCAGAACCCTATTCAAGGAGGAGGTGTACTCAATTCTTGCATTCAGACACTTATGTTGTTCTTGGCATTGATACTGAGCAAACCAAAATATTTATTCTCTTGAACTTTAAAAAGGCTTTTGAAGCCATCGGAGACTAGAAGGATACTAGTGTGTTTATGGATGTCAGAGTATATAGGATTCCTTTTTCCGATTGTGATGACGTCTATATTGGTACAAAATGTAGATTTAAAATGAGTAATTTTATCGGCTTGGATTTGGTTTAGGTTTAGGGACAGGGAAACAGAAATTCAGCATTGCATATGCCATTTTAAATCGTGAATCTGGCAATTTCCCAGCAAAAAATTCCTATAGGATCCCATTCATTCCTATCTTAATTAAGATAGGAATGGATGGGATCCTATAGGAATTTTTTGCTGGGTTGGTAAAAACTTTTCGTTTATTAATACAGATATTTTTAATATTAATACTGGTTCTAATAGTATAGATGTTTATTGAGATAATAAAATTTTGAATGGGATTCCATTTTTTAGTGACTATTGAGGTTGTCAGATTTATATTTTTTCTCTAACCTTTTTGAACTTTCTGACTCTATTTTCCCCCCCCCCCCCATTAAATTTAGCACCAGGAAGTACTTGAGAACTTTTGCGTTTAACGTATTGATTTTTTTTTATTTTTTTATTTAAAATTAATATTTATATGTGCGGTTGTTGCTTTGATTATATATATATATATACCTGTATATAATAGCAAGTAATGCTAATAATATATATATGTAATATATGTATATATATATATATATACTCTTAATATATATATATCAAATACTATATAATAATAATATATGTAATAATAATAATTTATAATAATATATATCTAACTTATATATATATATATATAATAATATAATATGTAATAATATATATACTAATAATTTACCTAAATATACGTACTAATATGTATATGTAAATATAAATATAAAAGTTTAAAATCTTTTTATTGTTATATATATATATTTATGTATATATATATATATATATATATATGTAATATATATGTTAATAATAATATATAATATCAATAATAACAACAACCAATAATAGTATATAATTAACTGTAATAATACCTTTGCTAATAATATATATGTATGTTTATATAATATATATAGCAACTATATATAGCAACAACTTACTCATAATATGCTCATATATATATATATATATATATATATATATATATATATATATATATATATATATACTATATGCTGCTCTATATGCTGCTGCTGCTATATATATCTTTTTTTCAGATGGTTTGGAAATGTCTCTGGGTTATGGGATGGTGATAGGTCACAGCGGCTGGTGGGGGGCAGGGGGACCATCTGCCTCAGCTGCTGGCAAGAGCGCCGTGCAACTCTTGCAAGAAAGTAAATCTAGGTATGTCAAAAGCGACAGAGTTCTTGTTTCACACCAGGAACCCTCTCGACCAGATCGACTTCATATTTCGGCGAATCCCAACATCTTCCTAAGCGCTCCGGCGCACACACTCCATCCACATAGTTATCACACGCCTGGTGGAGGTAGTCATGTTCCGGTTACGACTAGTGCTCCTGTTCCTCCTCCTGTCCCACCTCGGACTAACACTGTGGCACCTCTCACTGCTGTGGCATTGGCCTTACACACAAGTCCTGCTACATGCGGAATTAATTTACCACCACCGCTTCCTTCTAGATCTCCTAGGGGACCCCCTAGACCGAGAGCTAAAACACAACCAGTTGGGGATGCTTTCCCTAGAGGGAGTGACTTAAGAAGATCACTATCTCATGGTCCTGCCGACAGAAGTAATGATATACAGATGAAGCTGCGTCAGCTTCTTATCACTGACTCCAAAGAGTCTTTAGTCCCTAAACCCTCGACAGAAGGGCAAAACGATGAAGTAGATGCTCGGAACGGCACATTTAGAGCTGAGGTTATCTCTGTTTGCAGTCACAAAAGCTTACCAAATTTAAATAAATCATGCGAGTCTTCAGAAAATCAAAGCGAGTCCCAGCGAAGACCTTCCTGTCCTGGCGCGATTACTGTAGATTCTATTCCTAAACCACCGCCTCGACCTCCTAGAAGATCACTTATTGAATACCCTCCTAAAATACCTGTCAGGCGTCCTCCGCCACGTCCTCCTCCACCTAGAATTTCACTCCCAGCTTATACACCTAATGGTTTAGTAAGCCCTCCCCGTAAAACCGGGAAGAATATAGGATGCAAAAGTCCGTATTCATCTTCTGAATGTAGTGAAGCGGATGTGTCATCGCCAGTAGAAGAAACAAGGAGGAGACCTATTCTTCGCTCTAAATCTGATGTCACACATGAGCGTCCCTTAGGAGGTGGTAGATGGGAAGATCTCGGTGACTCTAGGAGGTCTTCTTATTGCAGCAATGAACTCGAAGAATTCTTTAACTCAATGGGATTAGACAGCAACACTCGGCGACTGTTGGATAGCCCTCCTTCGGACGGAATGTCACCCCCGGTATATTTTGAAGAAAGATCTTCGGAAGAGTCAGGTCATTTCGTACGGAGAGAAAGCGATGATTCAGACGAACTGAAAACCCCTACAGCTCAACAGTTTGGTGCCCAACATATTGGAAGGAGGCTTATGGGAGAGCCGTCTATTATTGAAAAGAATGCTAGAGTCATTAAATGGCTCTTTAAGTGCCAGAAGGCACAGTCATCATCAATTCCAAGGTCGCTCTCCTCAGGGTCGTAGCAGAAAGCCGAGAGTCAAGATTCACAATCGAGTCTTGGGTCTTACGAAGTGCAAAGAGAATTCTTGGTGTAAACCTGTCATGATTATGACTGTCTATTTTAAATCAACACTAAATAAATATAAAAAAAAAAATGATGGCAGTATGGTTTATACATTCCTCATAACACATAATATAACCAAATTGCTGATTCGTAGCATCCTAAATCATTTAGTCATGATTAAAGTTGTTACAAAACATTAAAAAACAAATGTAATGGTGCTAAAGATATGATTTATAAGATTCTATAGAAAGTAATTGTGCTATAAATGTTGAAAACAATTGTATTGAAAGAAAATTTAATTAAATGACTAGAACAAAAATAGATAAATTATGTGATGGGTTTGTTTTAAAATAGTTACTGAAACGATTTTTAATTCTTGAATTTTATATATGATTTACATCTGTTGGAAAAAATATAATAGTCAAAATTATAGACTAAGCTATTCTTAATTATATAAACATACTTAATGGTGGTTTGGTATTGTAGTTGAGGATTTAGTAAGTTGTATGAAAGGTTATTTCCTCCAATTGATTTTCTTCAGATTTGTTACAATGATTTCTTTCAATAGTCTATATATCAGTTTTGTTTAGATGCCATACTTTGCTCAAAGCTTTCATAGAAAGTTTTTTTTAAGAGGGCATTACCATTAGTTTAAATACTTACCATATTTTTCTGTAATTTATTGTATTTAAAATATGGTTTACCAAATTTGTTTTACTGTTCTAAGCCAAATTTCCAAAATTTGCTTGGTTTGAGATTTTTAATTTGTTAGAAATAAGATGTTTGTATGAAATTTATATCTGGAATTTTAGATTGTTTGAAGAAAACTATTTTAAGTATAATTATATGGGGTATCTGTTAAGTAAAAATATAAATTTAATTATGCTGGCTAGAGTACTATCAGAAAATAGTTTATACTTCTATGACTAAGCATGTTTTTTAACTACTCTCTTAACTTCTTAGTTGTTACCAACTTTGTTAGTAAGATAATTTTACCTTAGATCTTTTCTTGTTTCGGGTCTACCATATAAATATATCTAGTCAGTTATATATATTTTAAATTATTTATTGAATCTAAGATTTGTTATATACTAATGTTTTTGTATATATGTTCTTTATTATTATCAGTTTAAATTACATTTAATACAATGTACTAATATTTATAAGTAGAGGCTCAGTATTTAAATATTTTTTAGGACTGGAAATAATGAAGTTGTAGTATGTTTTGTAGAGTTAGTTCTTTTTGTTGCAAACCAATATAATCTTTCTTCAAATATTTATTATTTCACATATTTAGCATTTGATACTTAAAAATAGCAATACAGCATATTCAGTTAACAGTATTTCTATCAAGCTTTTTAGGACAAATATAATAAAGTAGATTCAATGCCTATTTCAAAATGTTAAATAAATAGGTTAAATAGTACCGGTATACTTTTATTGTTACATTTCAAGCATGTTTTGATATTTAGAGTTTTTTTTTTGGAGCTGATTTGTGAGGCTGTTAATTTTCATTTTAAATTTGTAATGGTCTTTTAATGATTTGAAAGTTAATTTCAATTTTAATTGAACAGTAATACCATAATCTATGGTAATACTACCCATTGTGACCATTATTTTTTTTGTAGTTTCATTATTCTGAAAAAATTTCTAAATTTTGGTTAACATAGTACTTATTTCTAGAGTTTTTGTTCTATAAAACAAATTGTTTTTGTTCTTCGTTTTCGTAAATTTGTCGTTAAATTCTTTCATTAATTTTACTCCTCTTTCTGCTGTATCGTTTACCACCCTTAATGAAGCTACAACTTTTCTTCCTTTCATGTAACTTTCTTGATTTTTCCAATCAACAGGATACGTTTGTAGGAATTCTTGAGAAAGACCAAACCTGATTAATATATTCTGCGACCTAATGCTAAGTAAATCTAAAGAAAATTTTTATTTAGGAAATATTATAAATCATTTTCTTTGATAAACAGTTTATTTCTCTTTTCATCGACTTGAAATTCGGTATCGGTGGTTTCAATAGTTTGTTACGGTAGTGTTGGCTTTTGATTATGTGAATATGCCCATCTTTTCTTCTCATGTCATCGTTTATTCTAATCCATCATTAAAACTTTATTCTTTTTAATTATGGAGGTCATATAAAAATTCACACCTTCCACGGTGTAATAGGCACACTAATTCAAGGAGGGGAATCTTTGCTTTCGTAGGTAATTCTGCGGTACCTAGAATTCCGAGACAATCCTTACGACCATGCGCACGCGACTCACGAGTCTCGCCTCTACCAGGTTTGATACAACCACGGTAAATAAGGAACTATCTACATTTACTCACTTTAAATCCATACCATAAAAAATAAACAGATAATTTTGAGAACTCCTCGCTTCTTTTCAGCCGAATGTACGAGTAATATTATCCGTGGTTTTCGGATTCGAGAAAATGATTTGTAACCGAAAAATAACATAAATTCCGATTATTTTATCCATATATCATGTTAAACTTTCCACTTAGCAAAATTAGGACAGTATAGGTAGTAAAAAGAAGCCACTCTGTCCTTGTTTTAACGATAACATTTTATAATAAAATTTAATTAATTAACACACCAACATATTTCGTGTTCGGTGCGTGTTCTGCTTCTTTAAGTTCGTTAAAGCAATTTACACATTTCTCATAAGGGTCCAAAAAAAAGTGAGATTAATATATTCCTCTCAATAGATAGCAATTAGAACCAATAATATCGCTATTTCCTCGATCCATCTTACTCGAAATAGTATGACTTTCTTTGGTGACCAAGGGAAAATGTATTTCCGACGTGTGTGACTCCAAATAACCCTGAAAAATACCTAGTGAAATGCTAAAGTTATTGCCTAGTTCCAAAAAAATTCTTGTTGTTAAATTCGTAGGAGCAGATGCCTTGTCTTCTTCATATGTCAAATTTTATATGATAGTAGAAGGAACATAACTGTGGGTATATTGCTCCTTATCTTTACATACGTTCTGTTTTAGATATTAGTTGGTCTTACGCTGCTTCGGTAGTCTGCCTTTCCATAGCCCAACTTATTGTGAATTCCTCCTATATGTTAAATTTAGATATACCCGGAAAATTGATTTAAATTCCTTTCCAATTTTTTAATTGTCGATGAGTTTACTCACCTATTCCCAATTACGGAGACATACTCCCTGGCAAATACAATTAAATAAAAGAGAAATAGTCAAATTAACCGTCAATAATAAATATACTTTAAATAAACTTATCAATTCACGTTATTATTGGATGTTGATTCGTAGATGGATTATAATTCTATGGCATTCCTTTTTTTATAAGCCCTCCCTTCGCGATATCAACTGGCCACTATTGTGTCAAAAAGCAAATACAGACGTTGCATCAGACGGTGTTTTCACAATGCACGGTGATCATTCTCTGTCAGAGTCAAGACGATTTAGTTCAGCTTACTTATTGCTCTATTTACTTTGTTCGTCTGAATGTAAAAAGTAGTCTCTTGGTTATGACTCTCTAAAAGTTTTGACTTCATAAAGCGGATTATAAACTGTTCCTAGATGACACGTATGAATCGATCATACTTAACTAAGATTTTCCTGATAACTATATTCAGGGAAACAATTTTAGGATTCCAGTGAAAAGTGAAACATACATTAGGTTATATAAATTTCATGATATCATAAAAATATTTAGATCTATCGCTTAATGGCTTGCTTGCTTGCGAAAGCTTAAAGTTCTACTTAACGCATCATATATATTATAATGCACGATAGCAGGTTGATTGACATGATATGCATCTCTTGTATTTAATAAATTTTTAGTGCTTCAAACGCAAGCTGTCAATTATAATGATAATCAAGTACCCACCTTCTAATCGCTAACATGTTTACCATTCTCTCATAGGCTCACTAAAGTCGCACTAACTTTTCCAGATTTTTCTATTTCCTATGCTGTTTTCGGTTATATGAAGCGTGAGTATTCTAAAAACTAATAACATCAACTTAAATAATATATATAGATATATAATAGAATTTCTATTTCAGCGTATTCGTCGGTTTCTGGATTGCTAGATGATGAATAATTTACTGGCTGACTTTCTTATACTGGGAGGTACTTGAGTATTCGCTATCACTCTGATGAGAAAGATAAATAATAAATTTTACAATTTTCATATAATGTTAACATTTACAAACTACTTATATTATTAACTTGACTATCATTATTGAACAGACATAATGCTTTGTAATATGTTAACTTATTAGTAGAAATGACATTTGAATCAGGTTGACAGTAAGTGTAAATTGGTAAAAAATTAAAGTGCAAATTGGTTAAAAATTGAATTACATAACTTCTGTAACCTGAATCTGTAGTCTTCGAAAATATTAAAATTGTTATTGATCAAATATTAATATATAATTATATAATCTTATTTTTATTCCTTAATACTAATATACTTGTTCAGCCTTCCGATATTCTATTTGCGTTTAAGCAAATTTATATTATATATTACTCCAATTATAAAACTAATTGTCCTTATTGGTCGCTGTACATATTTAAAAAACTCTCTTGATTCTCTGAAAAATATATTTTGGTCTATATAATTTTTTGGCTTAACATGGCATATATCGAACAGATCACTTAGACTATCTTCTGCAAGTTCTTATTTATTTTTGTCTACATTTCTTTTTCTCTTTTTATTATATATTATATATAATAGATATAATTACTATATAATATATATATAATATTAATATATAATATATATATATATTATATATAAAAATATATAGAGAAGAGAGAGAGACAGAGAGAGAGAGAAGAGACAAAGATAAGAAGGCGTGGCTGGAGTCCCACTGTAATATATATATATATAAGATATATTATATATATATATATATAGCAAGTATATAATATATATATATATATTATATTATATAAAATAATATAATATATAATATATATATATATATATAATATAAATATATAAATTAATATATATATATAGATCAATAATAATACATATAATAAATATTATATATATATATATATATATATAATTATATATATATACATAACACCACTGACGTGATATTCAATATAGATTGTAGAACCCTTTGGCTTGAACGTATATAACAGTAAAAAATTAGATATTCTTATATTATCTTCTGTAGTTATGGCTTAATTTCCGCTAGGTATGCAGAGCATTATATATCTATGCAATCTGGGGACTACGAAATTGGGAAATCATCATGAAAAAGGATATCATAAGCGAGAAGACTGATGTGTTCACACACGCACATAATATATATGATATAAATATATATATATAATTATATATATTATATTAATATATATATTATAATATATAATATATATATATATATATATTATAATATATATATAATATATATATATATATATATATATAATTTATTTACTATAAATATAAAATATATTATATTAGTGCGAAAAATAATATAAGAAAATAATATAGTTATATATATGTAGATAGGTATATATAGTAATATTTTAATATATATATTATATATATTTATTTTTATATATAATAATAATATAATATATTAAACAGTTAAAAATTTTTATAAATATAAGAGATTGTTTATTAAAAACACAAGTTAAACGGGGAAGTTAATTAAAAGTTAAACCTACCACTAACCATGGAAAACATTATTATATTGTGACAACGAGCCTCGTCAAGAGATCTTTTGACCTTATCAAGTAAAAGAATGTATTTCTACATATCATATGATAGGAATTGTGGGGGTTATTGTTTTTTATTATATATCTTTATTTTAGTTGCCTGATGACAGGATCGAGTTCTAGATGTTTTTTTATTCTTTTCTTTTTTTATTTAAAGTTGATTATTTTTAGATAAAGATTTATTCATTTCTTTTTTGGTATGGGTATATTTACTACTTGGTGTTGTTTATATTTTTCTTTTTTTTTTTTGGTTTGTTGTGTTGTAAGGTACGGTTGGGTGAGAGAGAATTTATGGAGTCGATCTGTGCTGTATATGCGTCTCCAGGTCGTGGTTTCGCCTAGTTATGGAGCAGTTTTTAGTTGGCATGTTTTGTTTTATGTGTTTGTTTTTTTTTATTGATTTAGTCCTACAGGTTTTGTTTTGTTTGCGTGAGGTTTTTTAGTATTTTTGTAACAAGTGCTTTTGTTGACTTGTTTTATAGCTGCAATTTGGCGCAAAGATTTTTTTTTTTGTTTTATTTTATTTTATTGTATTGTTGGTTTTGTTTGGTTTTTTTTCTGTATTTTTTTGTTGGTGTAGTAGTTTTGCGTTATAGGCGGAATTATTATTGAGAGGTTAATTTAGTTTGCTTTGTAATGTTGAGAATATATTTGTTCCAGAATTGAGATGGTGGAGTGTGATATTGCGAGGCTCTTTGCTATAGGGAAGTTATTAGCTATTTTGTTGTTTTGTGTGGCAGTACCAGTGTATGTGGATTATATGTAGGGGAGGTAGGTTTCTGTATACAATAGTTTATTGGTGGGGATCTTTCCAGGAAAAGTAATGTGCTCTAAAAGGTATGTGATTATGGTAATTCGAGTAAAAGATATGGAGGATGTACCGTTGTTCATTAGAGTAGATATGGTTGAATTTGTGTGTTAGGGATGCCACAATACGTCGTTAACATTGTAACCATGTGGAGTTCGTAGAGGATATATGGAAATGTTCATTTAACCCATGAAGAGGTTGGCCAGGGGGAGGGAGGGGAGCCCATGATAACCGTGTTGACCGTGAATTGGTTATTGAGGAAAATAGTTTATTGAAGTGAGAAGTATAATTCCCTTTGTGAAGAAGGGATAATTATGTTATTTTAGATATATAGTTTCAAGGTTGGTTGTAGGTGTTGGTACGAGTTAGGAGGTAAATTAGGAACTATTGCCCAAAACTAGGATGGTGGGTAGAGTATGGAAAGGATCGCGTGGTAAGAAAATCGAGGTGGTGTAAATAGGTAGGGTGAGATATTTTTCCTCAGGCTTTTCAATTGTCACAGCGGAGTGAGGTATTGTGAAGAACGGTATGATGTTCAGCTTTATGACAAATTGACGGATAATGAAAATGAGCAGTGGGCCGAGTGAATAAGATTCTTTGCGTCTTCCGACTGGAATGGGGGTACATAAACGGTGCTTGGTGTGCTTTCGCGAGAAAGAAAAAAGGTAAAGACTGGCGATATTATTAGAATTTGGATTCAACCTTTGATCAGATTCAACAGAGAATGAATATTTTAATAGATTCCTTAAGCTGGGTTCAAAAAATTAGGTAAAGTAAACTTTACTAATTTTGGGGAGAGTAAAAACCATTATATATATTCCAAAAAAAATTATGTAGCTCGTTGCAGTCTTCTTGTTTATGTTGTTACATAGATAACTGATGACAGTATTCATTAACTCTGGTTTTGTGATAATAGCAGGACTCTAGGCGGAGGAATAGCGTTATTTTCTAACGATTAGAGTAAAACATACATTTTAAGAATACATATATTTGCCACAACCAAACCATTGAATTAAAGATGCACTTCTACAATGGTTGTCCGAATGACACACAGGCACATCAAAAGACCAGCAAGTTAATCCGCAAGTGCATAGCTGCTCCCCCTTCCTAACAACGTACTTCTGATATCTTTGTTCCAGTACAGAAGGAGAATCCTGAATGGTATTCTTGTGCTCTTTACTTTCCTTTCATGACACTATGTGCCAACAACTAGGAGGGAAAAAAGTGATAATGTTGGGTATGGTGGATGCATTAAATCGATTTCATAAAGGGACATTTTTTTGCATCAAGTATGATGGTATTATTTGCCAAATTGCTGCATCGCTTAGCCAAGTGATTTTGTGTTGCCAGGTGTTATTCGATCTCTTTTTAGTTATACATGACCTATATAAAAATACATTTTGATAATTATAGACTCCCTTTTAATAGCTTACCCACTGATCCTTCTTTCCCTCGCGTAAAGACATCCCGGTTCAAACACAATAATGCCTCTGTTTTGATAATAAGCAGTTGTTAAAGGATATTATGAGGCCCACAGTTCAGAAAAATATCTTCTTAACACTGTCTGCCGTCACTCCATTATTTGATGAAAGAATCTTCGTCTCGCTACAAGAGTGCTTTATAAAGCCGAAAGGTCACATCCTCCTGATTGGTAACATACTTCTTTTGGAAATTAGAATTTTCATAGAAGATACCGGCGCATCTAATAATATCCCACTTGATAGGGTTGAAGGAAAGGAATTACGATAGCTTTTAATGTTTTCGTTCCTTCGAGAGGAGAGGTGTCGGTCAAAAAAAGGACAAGATGTTTTCTCGCGTTAACCGACGTCTATGAGTGATTCTTTGCAGGCTCCGGATTCGGCCGTTGAAGTAATGTGCTTTCGTATTCCCTACGTGTGCCACATCTATTTAAAGTAAGCAACAGCACTTATGAGAAGTAACCCTTTTAGAAACTCTCTAAGCGAGTTAAAGCATGCTGACTGGAGACTATGAGAGTCGTGGCTTCTAACCAGGATTTTAAGATACCTTACAATGCTGTTGGATTTGTACCTTAGCCTTATTGATTAAGTTAAGGTCGTTAGGAGGGACTGTTCATGTTAATGTCCAATATTGTCTCTATGTCATGTGCTAACTTGAGCGTTATGTAAACAAACATAATCTTCTTATATGAGCAGGGAATTAAGAAGAAGTAATGGTTGCTCTGGTAATGTAAAGTATTATACAGCTTCAAACATAAGAACTCCTGGAGGGTCCACTATATCGAATCAGTCCTCTATACTTCAGGCTTGAACTTGCATATGGATTTAACCCAAAAATCTCAACTTACAAATTCAGTAGGCACTAAATGGTTATAAATATGTCGCAAGCAAACCAGCACCAGGATTGATTTTATTCATCATACTCAAAAAAAGGGAATAGCAAGATCATTCCATTATTGAACGTTCTCATGTACTTGTTAAAAACCCTGATATTCACGTTGGAAGAATAAGGATATTCCAATATTCTGTAAATCTTGACATTTCAAAAGCCAAAGTAGGTCTTTGCTTTGTCCTCCTTTAGAACAAGGTCAAGGTCTCGCAATGGAGATCGCGTCGAACTTGTCGCGCCACTTGACTCATCGGTGCACTACCTTAAGCCCACAAAGCATGCATAGCGCTTTTAGAACTTCCAGTAGTAAGCACGGGTTGAAAATGCGCCTCGTAAAGAGTCCCGATTGGAACTCATGAACTTTGGAGTAGGAAGATTTCACTTTAAGATGATAGCAGTTGAAACAAAGATCTTTTCACGGTCCTGTAATATAAAATGATTTATCTGAGATCAATAGGTAATTGTTTACTATATATATATATATCATATATACTATTAATATTAGTTATTTTATTAGTATTTCACATATATAAATATTATATATTGAGTATTACGTATATAATATCCGATATATATAAAGGATATTATCTAGAATAGAGGATATATATTATTATGTAGAGTAGTTATTATTATTTGATATATAAATAGAATATATTTAGTAGCGTAATAATAATTTAAACATATTATCTTATTCCATATAACTTATCTAAAAATTAGGATTAATAAAGTAATTATAGGGTTGCCCAGGGTTGTGACTCCATTTTATGTAAATATAAATTAGTCTAATGATAGTGGGAGATTCCTAGCATGTTCGATTTTTTAGTTATTTACAATGATCATGATTTAGGTTTGTTTAATCTGGCCCCCAAGTATGTCGGGTACTCGAGTCGCTCATTTTGTTTGTTACACCTGTCAGTGCTTCTGTGTTAGTTATAAGAGAAGCGCGAAATGTCGGAGGTTAGTTATAAGGAGAATGAGGTTCGTCACCGCTCTGCAAAAGTCACTCCCATGAACAATATGATGCCGTCCACCCGAGGTAACTGACCTGAAATATATTTGCCTTTGTTTACCATTTTTTGAAAGCCCAAAATTTTACCTGCCCTTGACCTGTTTGTAGGCCTTGAACCTTTTTTGGCACCCGAGAGTGGTGTGTTAACCAAGTATGCCGTGACCCTGTCCCCTTACTTATGGGCCGAGGTGTGACCTTTTTTGGTGAACCCTGAGTTGTTGTGAGAACCCCTTATATCTCTCTTAGGACGACACCATCGAAATTTGTGAAAGAAGGCCCCGCATATTACCTTTCAAGCACCCAAATTGTTTTGAGGTAACCCCCAAAATTTTTTGAAGTAACGTGTCCATGTAAACGAGAGTAATGTTTGCAACCCTTGCGTGCGAAGAGCACAGGGTTGCCGCCTGATAAAACGGTTAAGGCGGGGCAGCAGACCGTTTGTGAAGGCGTATCCGCCACACCCCATAATTTTTGTGAGAACCCTATGTTTTTTTTAGAATACCCTATGTTTTTGAGGGAACCCTATTTTCTTTTAGAATGTGGCGCCTTTATTTTAATGAGAACCCTTATATTGATTCGAAGAAGGACCCTATTTTTTGAGTAACACCTAACATTTTAATTGGAGATGGAAACCCTGAGATTATAATATGAGAAATACCACCTAGATTTTTGACCATAACCCTATTTTTGTATAGAACCACCTTAAGTTGTTTGTGTTGTAACCTGCCTAAGCCTAAAATTTTTAGAGCAACCTAATTTTTCGGAACCAACCCTTGAGTGCTGTTCCATGGTGCACATTTGGTGTGACCGCACTCCTAAATATTTTGGCCACCTGTCTTTAGCTGTGGAACTGTAGCCCTATTTTTTTGATATTATCGGATGACACATTATGTCTACACACGGGAACGGGCAGCGCGCATCGTGCGCCACTAGCACGAGAAGAATTGGCAAAAGGTACCTTTAACACCTGATGATCACTATATACACACTGTATGGTTCCAATTGAGATCAAACACACAATAACACGGGTATGACGAACTTATACACGAATCATTTCACTATGGACAATCTAATCAGTTAGCACAGCACTACACTTTCAACCATTAGAGCAAAAACTACATTTACCCATAGACAACGCCTAATCACCGTAAGTGTCTAGGGGTGTTCTATTAGTGTCTATGAGTATTCTATGAGTGCCAGGTGAGTGCCATTGAGTGCCAAATGAGTGCCAATTGAGTGGCAAGTGAGTGCCAATGAGTGCCAAGTGAGTGCCACAGTGTTAAAGAGTTACCACAATTGTTAGTTTCCGCCCAACATAAGTTCCAAAATCTTCGAGGGTGCCAGCTTTTTCAGAGCCTTTTTCTAGCCTATCCGCGAGCCGTTAGAAAGAAGCCCTATTGGATAATGGCTACTTTCTTACCTCACTAGGGTTTATAAGATGGAGAAAATTTCGTGATGTTGTAGATAATAATTTACGACTATAAGTGCTGCGTTGAGATGCTTGATATCTCTAGCGAAATAGAGTTAAGTGGTGAATATCTAATTTTTTAGTACCATTCGTTAATAGGTCCCTTTATAGCTAACTTTATATATAACTCCCTATTGGATAAGATATGATATAGTATTAAATATAAATCTATTAGTGAATGTTAAGCAATTATTCATAGGAAATGTTATAGTATTATTTCGGTGTGCATATTAATAGTACTTTTAAGTGTATCAGGGTTATTAATTATTATGATGTATATATACCTAACTGTAATATATTTATGATAAAATAATAACCCTTTTGATTTACTTGCACATTCGCAGCACTACACCACATATAATTTCCACTTTTGTATGACATGCTTCTGTATATCAACTAGCAATTAACATTCTAGGATTGAAAAAGTCTTCAATTATACAGAATCACTTTTAGAAAGAGCAACTTTATAGCACTTACACTTACTCTTATGACCGACATTGTCTGTGAACGGAATAATAAAACCATTCAATAATAAGCAACTTATATCAATGAAACACACGCCTGTACACCGAATTTCAAGATACACTTACACTTTACACCACACTACTGGCGAATATTTGAATGCTCTCAAAAGCGCTTTGGTGAAATTGACACGTTCCGAACTTTGATTGTGCCTCGTAGAGGGCCAATATTAATGCGCTCAAACTTGATTGCCTTTCTTAACATCTGTGTGAAAGTGTGCACTTCAGAAGCATATAATTCGGCCTTCAGGCGATTATGCAACTCAATCTGTTGAGAGGTCTGCTGTATTCTTTGAGGTTCCGTGGGACTCATCTTTGATCGCCGTAAACAGATCTTTTGATACCATCTATATTGAATGTAGTTTCATCTTAGGATTGACGTACTTCTTCTTAACCTTTTTCATCAGTGACTTTTCTACCCTACTATCAGTAGCAAGCGATGTCCTCAAATGATTTTGATATGAATCTTACCCTTGAGGTTGTCATAAGCGTACCTCATCATGATGTCGCCGTGCATATGGCGGCACCTACCCGCGCGAAAGGTTCTGATACGTTAACCCCCGCAGCCCGCCCAAGAGTGCGAAACCCGCTGCAGTCCGTCCCGCCGCCCGCGTTTGTGGGCCCGGCAGGCGCACACCTTTTCCGCGTTCCTGACCCGCGCGTGCGACCCTTGCAGGCGCAAATATATCCATAGCCGGGAATGAAAAATAATATTTTATGAAGTGGTTGATGAGATCATTGCGATTTTGTATTGCTGAATACTTAAGACCCATTTAAAAGAATTTCTTACCTCAAAAAATAATGACGTGACTGTGGAAGATCACATACATTTTTATTTTCATACTTATAAACAATTTTCACAAAGATTTATCCATTTTCAAAAAAGATCAGGAAAGTGGGTGATACTATGAGTGCAATTCATTTTTATATTGATCAGTAAACTTAAACATTTTTATTAAGCAAGATACGTTCGCAAATTTTGGGACTTGTTATGGGCTCTGGCTCCCAGAGCGCCAGGTTTTTTCAGCCGCACTGATCTACATAAAATATTGACTATTGGTAAAATAATGCGTAGAATTTTTCGGAGGCCGATGTTGTTAACGTATATAAAACACACCCACCAATAATGGGCTCAATATTTTTCTGCCTCTCAACGAATCGTTTTGTTTTCCTGGTGTTTTTGCTGATGAATGTAATGTCGATTTCTTTCAAACAGAAATATCCTTCAGTAAATTTTTCAGATAACCTTCAATGTTTTAAAGACTGGGATTTCGATAAACGTCACGTAACCAGAATTTTATAAGAAAACTGTACTTCAACCATAAACGTTGATATAATGTATGTCATAGATAGGGTCCGTGATGTTGTATTACCTACAAAGAAGTAACAAAGCAGTGACCATTTTTTCGAGTTATGACTTTTTGTTGAGGTTTTGTGGGCGCAGTGCGTTATGTCTGTTCAATGATAGAGGCCAAAGACTTACATCTTGTTCGTTGGAATTGGTTTTTAGAGAATTAAAAATATTTGGTGTAAAATATTATCCTTTTTATTCTCTGTTCTTAGTCAAGGAATTGTAAGATAGAAATATTTACAGCGGCATAGTGTTTAACATTATGCGAGGGAGTAAGTTGCGACGGATTGTCTCCCCTGACTTCGATAATGTGAGATATCTTATGTAACTGAATAGGTTATGCATTTATAGGTTAATGGAGTTTGTTTGTTTCTTGAAGAAACTAAATTACAATCTCTATGCAAAGAAAAGAGGAAAAAAGTTATTTGACAAAATTTTTTATTTAAATATTATTTTTTTATTTGGAAGTTATATTAATAAAAAAAAATACTAAAAAGTGAAAAGGCATCAAAGGTCAATTTTGCCAATGTAGCTTTTTGAAGTGAAATCTATGTTAATTAACATCAGAATTAAATAAGAAATTTACTATCGTCCAATTTGTGTCATATTCAAGGGATTCCAAAAAAACAGTATGTGGTTTATTTGGGTATTAATTGGACAAGACGGCTGAGCATTCATAAACTCAAAAATTTCGTAAAAAGTGACTTCGTGTGTTATCTATGTTGTATTTAGTAATGGTGACCTCAGTCTATTGCATTAATTTATCAAGTTTATGAAAGTTCAGCTTTCATACCCAAGAAGTAAAAATTCTGGCTTACGTATGTACTTATGAAACTTGTTCAAAACTCACAAATTTGGTTATAAGAAGGTGAAAAAAAGAACTGTAAATGTAGCGCTAAAAATGGCCAATGGAGAAGTGTTTGATCAACCCGGAAAAATAGAAACAACTTTCAGAAGGTGAATTCAACAACGAAAAGCCACTATTTTGGAGGTGGTTTATTATAATAAAAAAGTTAAAAAATCTGGAACTCTGAAAATACCTTGATAAGTTTTATTATTGGGTCTCTAATTCTCTCTCTGAGAGTTGCGGGCAGAAATTGGAGGGCTCAGCACTACCGGAGCCCAAAATTGCACCAAATGAATTTGGAATCTTTGCTCTTTAATAAAAATTGTTTTAAGTAATTGGGAAATAAAACCAAATAGAATACAGCTCATAGATACTCATTATGAAAATGAAAAAATTCTGTTGGAAATGTAATGTGGAAGGCCTTAGGTTGATTAAGATAAAAAATGAATGACTGGAACTCATAGTATTTACTGTATGTAAAAAGAAATTTGCGATTATGAAAAAGTTTTAAAAGTATGAAACCATATGAAAAATGACCACTGACTCATTTACCTATTATGATATATATTTATTATATTCTCCCAATATCCACGCAAACTGATAATTTTGCGCCTGCTGTGGTTATGGCGCACTGTCTGGCAGAGAGTCCAGTGAACGCAAGCGTGGTAAAGTATCGCCTTGCGAGTGTTCGCTCACGCGGCGGGGAATTTTAGCTCCGGGAAGGGGATCCGCGCGCGAGGACACCCGCGTCGCTTATACACTCGCGGGAGGTGCCTTTATAACTCTCCCATATTCAGATTCTGACGGTACCTTGGCAGCCTTACAGCGCGATTTGAGGGAGTCGCATAAGAGCACGAGACGCGTCACTGATTGTACGCTTAATTGAACTAGTGGGGAATAACATACCAAATAAATATTAGTCTACTGTTCTCTATAAACTGCTAGGTAAAAAGTACGCTACGACACACAGTTAGAAAATTATTAGAAGACTGAAGCATACTCGAAAATCCAAAACACACGTAATAGCATATATCCGTAGCTATTCAAAGATAGGGGCACTGCCTTGCCCATCCAAAGCCCTAACTGACTCCATCCTAAACGCAAATGATTGTACACCTTGCAAACCCTTGATTCTACAGCATTCAATCGAGCTTGTAGGCATCTCCTAATGCTGAATGTGCTATCTGAAAAGGTTGAGGCGATCACACAGAAGTTCGACACGCGCCCGATCTAACTTGACTGACGGGCCGGCCCACGTCAAATATATGAGGGCATCAAAGTATGACCGTCGATTTCAAACACAACTCACGCTCGAAGGCTGCGTTGAGTTAAGTTGTAAGTGTATCTCGTGCTGCGGGTGTGAAATCAGTAAGATTGATATGATTGTTAGGATAATCGTAAGTGTGTCTATCCCAGGTAGTAAGGTCTAATCAGACCTTGAAGTGCCATAGTGGTATTTAAGATCATAAGTGAATTGTGTATAAGTGTCATAAGTGAGTAATGCTCGCGTCGCTAAAGAGAAAGTGCGTTGAATAGGCCAAATTATATACAGAGGAGTGAGAAATGGCTCCTATAGGTAAATATCAGTTCCATTCCAACTTCATTAAGTAATTATATATTATATATATATTATATATAATAATATATATATTATTAATATATATATATATACATATATATATTTAATATTAGTAATAAAATATATATATATAGGCTATAAGGGGATAAATAAAATTACTAAACTCTGTTGCTGAAAGAAGTTTACTAGAGTCGACAATATTACATTATCTTTTATTTGAAATAATATACATCCAATAATCGAATTGTCTCACAATAACCTTATAAACTAGGGGTAGACACCCATATTAGTTCTATTCTAGGCTCACAGGGGAGGCTAGTAAAGGCTTGAAAAAAGTGGCACTCAGTTGGAACTAGTGGCACTCACCTGTAAATTAGTACGTAATTTATGAGCACTCACTTGGCACTCTAATTGTACACTCACTTTTAGCACTCATTGGATCTCAATTGTGCACCTAATTAGGCAGCTCACCTAGGCACGCATCTAATACTTTACATATAAACACTAATATAACATCACCTATTAATAGATATGACCTCTCTTAGCAGGTGGAGTAGACGGAGGGTGGTCGCTATTTGCGAGCGTTAGAAATACTTGGAGGTGTCGTGAATAGGTGTGAGTGTAAAGAAGTGGGGTGTAGGTAGGGAAAAGTGCTCCTCATAGTGTAATGTCTGCTATAAGCCTCGTTCATAGGTGTATTAGGGTCGGGTGATGATAGAGTGACATAGGGGTATAGAGTGTACAGTAGATAAGCCAACGCTCGACATGTGATCGTACGCGCCAAATACCCAGATGCACAGTAAGCGACGGCTCCCTGTAGATTTGGTGAGCCGATATCAACTGAGTCAGGAAAACAAACCAGTTTGCTAAGCGCCCTGAAAGGGTGGCCAAGAAATGGATAAGGAAGTGAGCAAGATATTGCATACCCCCTGGCCAAGACCAAAGGTGTTCGTTCGTCGCGAAAAAATATAGGAGTTGTTAACACAGAAAATTAAGCTCTCCCGCGGACACCTAAACCAATAGGGTTCTCCACCACAAATTACATCTAGCGTGTCTCATAAAAAATTATAGGGTTCTCGATATAAAACATGTGAGGGTTCTACAGACAAAAAATTATTGCTTGTTACTACAAAAAATTAAAAAGAGGCTCATCACCATTCATTTGATCAATTTTCTCAAAAAAAAAATTAGAGGGTTCGTCAAAAATAAGGGTTCTCATAAAAAATTAGGTGTGCTCAAAAACCTAGTGGTTCATCAAAAAAAAAGTTAGTAACGGGGAAAGTTGATTGGACTAAGTCCACCAAACGGCGTGTTGAGCTGCGCAAACAGACTTGTTCGCGCAATATCCCAACTCTTCGAAGGGTTTGCAAAAACCACTATAGCCGGGTTCTCAAAAAATTTGGTTCTCAAAACACATCTTGGACTTTTGCGTCAGCGATTAAAAAGATGGCTTCAGTTCTCCAAAAAATAAGTTGAAACGATTCTCAAAAAATTATTAGGAATTCTACTAATTAAACCACACGCGCTTGATAGAAAGGAGAGTGTTCTTAAAATTGTAAATAGGCGGTTCTCAAAACAAGAGGCATGGTACAAGGCTACTCAATTATCAAGTTTCGAACGAGTGCATGTTAAAAAAATTGGGGGTCCAATAAAAAAGTGTGCAAGGCCACTCACGGAATGTACACTTCCTTATTTTCACAAAAAGAATCAGGGCAGAGAGTATATAACAAAATTATTTGTTGGCCCCAAAGGTCAAGGCCTATAAAATATTGCCTATTCAGGCAACAGTACCTTGTGTCACGCAATTTATCATCTTAGTGATCTTGTGGGGCTTTTCATACGTTAATTCCCTCACCTACTACTGACTCCTTAGCTGCCTACTATCAAACTAAACAGTAAAGAATTCTGTATAAACCAACACATAATGAAGAAGCCGAACTACGTAGTCCTCGGGACTATGACTTCCCAACTTGAACGAGAGTGGATGATCATTATTAAAAACCCTTACATAGATCCTACTTCCGGCCTACATTAGAAATAATAATACATATGTATCATTATAACATACTCACATAAATACTACTATTTACTATTACAACTTAATACCTAACTGTATAATAATAATAAAGACTATAATATATACATATAAGTAATAGTAAATATTTGTTAACTTCAACAATATTAAATTGTTTATTAAATGTAAATATTTATTACATTAATTATCTAAAATTTTTGAATCATTTTTTATATAAATAAATAATAAAATAAATTAAGTTAGAAATTAAAAAAGTATTTCCTTATATTATTTTAGTATAATATGTTAAGTTAACTATAATATTAAGTTTTATAAATAGATAATATAATATTATCAATTTATGGTATTTAACAATGAGTTAAACAGTGAGGAGCCCGCATAGATTTGTTCCATATCATCTTAAAATATTTCCACTCCAAGTTTGAGGTCAAAATCGGTTAGCGCAAAACCCGTGCTGACACTGGACGTGAGCGAAAGAGTTGACCACATGTGTGGTTGAGATATATGGTGTCTACTGTAAGTTACATGCGGAATATGAAGAAGTCTTAACAGGATGCGAGAGTTTACTGAATCATGTTCAAAAGGATAGAAAGTACAGAACTTTCTAGTGTCAAGACTACAGCAATGGAATATCCAAATCTTCTCCAACTGTATGATTATAAATTTTATTAACAGTATACATGAGAACGTCAAATGGTAATATGCTTTCCCTTGATTTGAGATGAGAAAACACAATCTGAGTTTTTAGCTGCGAACATTAATGGCCCACTGATATTGTTGAATTTGAACAATGATCCATCTGAAATGGAGTAGGCTATTACATAAGACTCCTCCTAAGACTTTAGTTTGAAATGATTCGATGTTATAACTACAGCAGTAGGCAAAACAAATCTTCCTTCTTTCCTGTTTGGTTATCAGTTCACATTGAAAGCAGACAATGCAAAAAACAGTAGACAGCCCTTCCATCGACTTAAGTCAAAAAATTCATGTGATATAAACACAGTAGTGATAGAAAATATTTTGGACAATTGTCTCATTAAGGTCGATCGCATCTACTCTTTAAGGTTTTCAACAGTATAGGTACTACACTTAAAGTTGCTTGTTAACTTTTAATGTATGTAGTGGGACCGACCTAAGCGTGTATAGGATTAAAGCAACAGATTACATTTTCAAGACGATCCGACATGAGTTTCCTGCACCGCAGTGGCTGTGCCGAGGGGGCGTGATAACAAAAAATTTGTACCGTCTTCCCTGAGCGGGCATAATACCATTTAAATGTCTTGTGTGCAATCATACTCAGTATGGGACCCAAAAAAGATGAAATCTTCTTCATACCCTTTCTATTTAATTAAAGCGTGTAAGGTCTCAATGTGAAAAAATTTTTATCAAGTAGTAAAAGGAAATCAGATGTAAAGGAGATGGCACTTTAAGAATTTTAACGCAAGAACAATCTTATTCTCTAAATTGTAAGTGGAACGCAAAGGATTTAAGGAAGATATTTGCATGGGCCACATATTCTACAACTTTATAAAAGTTCTTGTGATTATATTGAACGAGTTTGAGAGGAAAGAAAAGATAAAGCTTTGGGAAGCACTTAATGAAGGGGATTTAATAAGGATATTTCGTTAGGCAGCAATAAAGAAGATGATTAACTTACACTCAACTTTGGTGATTGCGAACTCGAAAATACCTATATCCAACGCGGATTGATCAGAAAAGTCCTATTAAAATCATACTTCTCTCACTATCCTAAACTACTATAATACTTTTCCCTCCTAGTTGTTGGAATATAAATTGTCAGATGTAATGTAGAACACGGAAGAAATATAGATTAACTACCTATCAGAGAATATTCTGTAATGGAACAAAGATATATCATGAGACCGTTGGAATGAAGCATGAGTTGCGGTAATATAATAATCTAGATCTGGTCTCTGTTGAATGTTGTGTGTAGTCAACTTGACAATACATTTAAAATGCAACCCTTTCTAAATGTTGTTGCATAATGTATTTAATAATGCTATCGTTTTCGTCTCTACTTTAATCCAGATAGTGAGAAGCGATGAGACGAATAGTGTCTCAGACCTAATTGTTTATTAAGCAACAGTTCAACCCGACGAAGAGTTACACATGGAACGGAAAGTAAAGTACTAATGTGTAATAGTGTCATGTTATTAAAATCTCAACAGAAATCTAGAGCTAATAGCTAATATTTTTTTTTGGCCATATTTGTTTTTCTCTCCCCAAAATTAGTAAGCTTACACTAATGAAGTTAAGGAAACATTAAAAAATTTTTTTTGTTATAATTGATAATTTAAAATTGAGTCTTTATTCTTCGGAAGAAAAGCCCGTATACCAACGCAAGATCTTTCGGACTGCATCAAGAAATGTAAAGGATTATACGAATATCATCGCGGACAAGAAAAGCATAAAAATAAAAAGAGTGAGTTATGTAGACAAAAATAAAAAGAACTTGAAGATAGTCTAAGTGATCTGTTCGATATATGCCATGTAAATGCGATGAATATGATCAAAATAAAGGAAGATAGAAAGTTTTTAATATGCAGCGACCAAAAGGACGTGTTGGTTGCATGTTGGGTATAAATAAGAAGGTAACAGCCGAAGAAGTACGGAAGGCTGAACAAGTAGCAAAGGAATTAAAAAGAAGATAAAAACAATTTTCGAAGACTACAGATTCAGGTTACAGAAGTTATGTAATTCAATTTTAAGCACCTGTCATTTTTTACCAATTTACACTTACTGTCAACCTGATGCTTCTACATGTTATATTTCACAAAGCTATTGTCTGTCATAAGGTCAAGTAATAGTAGTTTGAAATGTACATTTCAGAATGTAATTATCTATTATCTTCATCAGAGGATAGCGAAACTCAAGACTCCCAGATAGAAAGTACAGCAGAAATTATTCAATCATCTAGCAATCCAGAAACCGACGAATACGCTGAAATAGAAAGTGATGTATCGTTTTAGAGTACTCACGTTTCATCCTAACAAGCTAGGAAAGAAATCTTGAAAGCTAGACTCTTAGTAGCACTAGATAAATGTAAAGTTAGCGATAGAGGGGCTGTTCATATATTGACAGCTTGCGTTGAGCACTAAATTTAAATAAGAGAGAATATGTCATCAACCTCACGTGCATTAAAAGGGGTAGAAAAAAGTTTCGCAAGCAAGCAACATTAAGCGTTAGATCTAAATTTAATGATTTGAAATTAACCTATGTAGTTATTCACTGGAATCCTAAAATGTTTCCTGATATTACCGGAAAAAGTTAGTTGATCGATTCATAGTGTATCAACAGTTTTCAACGTAGAACAACTTTTAGGAGCTCCAGGAATTTCATCAGGAACAAGTAAAGAGACATCATAAGCTGCATACGATGCACTACAGGAATGATCACTATTGGACATTGTCCAAGCTTTTGCATTTGACACAACTGCCAGTGATACAGGGAGGCTAAAAGGTGCATGTTATCTTCACGAACAAACACTAAACCGTGATGTTATAATTTTTTGCTTTTTGACATCATATTTATTTAATTGTATTGCAGGGAGTTTTCAGTAAAGTACAACTTTCACCCCCTAAAGGGCCACAGATTCCTTTATTTAAAAGATTTCTAAAAATTCGGAAATAATATTAATAAGTCACAATATTTGGCATGGGAGGCAGATACAGAGGTAAGAACAATATTAAAAGACGATGTAAATAAGAACTTACAGTATGCCCTAAATAAAATTAAAGAGGACCAACCTCGTCACGATTAACAAGAGTTTTGGAACTAGCAATAATTTTTCTAGGTAATAGACCATCACGCGGAATACATTTCCGGCAACCAGGATCATATCATTTACGGAGATGGATGGGAAAAGCTATATATTGCTTAAAAATATATCTATTTAGAAAATTTAAATTAGCATCAACAAAGGAGAAAGCACCTAAACGAATATGTTGTTTTATAATTTTATTATAAAATGTTATGTTAAAGCATGGCTTTCTACTATACTGTAAATGCTATTGAAGTTTCCATGAATGAAATTAATTTTCTTAAAAATCATTTTGAATCCGAAAACCACGATAAATCTATTGCTGAAGAAGCAATTCATAAAATTATTAGTTATTTATGGTATTTAAGTGAGTAATGAGTAGCCTTTACCGTGGCTCAAACGGTAGAGCGACGGAGTCGCATGGCATGGTCGTGGGTTCGGATTCTAGGTAGAAATTACCTAGAGAAGTTCCCCTCCTTGAATAGGGCTATACCCGTGAGGTGTGAACTTTTATATATAAATAAAAAAAAATATGATGAAAGAATAAACGATGACATGAGAAGAAAGATGGGCATATACTAATAAAGCAACACATACCGTAACAAACTATTGAAACCACCGATACCGAATTTCAAGTCGATGAAAAGAGAAATAAACTGTTTATCAAAGAAAATGATTTATAATATTTCCTAAATAAAAATTTTCTTTAGATTTACTTAGCATTAGGTCGCAGAATATATTAAATCAGGGTTTGGTCTTCTCAAGATTCTACAAACGTATCCTGTTGATTGGAAAAATCAAGAAAGTTACATGAAAGGAAGAAAAGTTGTAGCTTCATTAAGGGTGGTAAACGATACAGCAGAAAGAGGAGTAAAATTAATGAAAGAATTTAACGACAAATTTACGAAAACGAAGAACAAAAACAATTTGTTTTACAGGTAAACTAAAAAATTAATAATTATAAAATCTCTCAGTGTATAATTTTGTAATACATATCTACGAGTATATATTTCATTTAGTTTTATATGTTTTTAAATAAATCGAAATTTTAAATATATTTATTTGGTAATTTGAAACTAATTACGTAAAGTAAATTAATCTTTCTTCTTTTTATTTACGGTTGTACAAGACTATCGAAAAACATACCAGCCCATACCGTGATATGCTGAAAATGAATAAAAATAATACGCTAAGTTCTTATTCTCCGATTATATTGTAGGTGTACGAATGCGCATTTAATTAATATATTCAAAAAATTAAGAACATTTTCTGTTATAATGTCTTTTTCAATATGATAAGCATGTTATATATATATATATATATATATATATATATATATATATATATATTATATATATATTTATATATATATATATCATATATATATAAATAAAAATATATATATATATATATACTAGAATATTCAATATATATATATATTATATATATATATATATATATATATATATATATATATTCGTACAAACCACGTCCCATACATTTTTTTATCTATTTATTTATTACAATCATGTGAAGTAGGTAAGCGCGGCATTACCACTTATGATTGTAATAAATACAAAAGACCATTTCTTTTTTTCTGGCTAATTGCAACCGTTATTTAGCATCCGGCCGTATGTATTTTACGTACCATTGTAGTTGCGAAAGGTTGACAATTACTTGATGGGGGTTGGGGCACCATTCACTCATCGAATAACCGGTACTTTTTATTTGGCTTCTAACGTCTTTGTACCGATTCACCGGTAAAATGATTTTTTTGGCCATTTTATTTGGCGTTCACTAGTTTTTTTTTTTTATTTGGCACTGGCATTTTTTATTATTTTTATTTTGCCAATTTTTTCTGCCCTCCGGTGTTCCAATTTTTGTTGGCACCCTCGTATCTTAACCGGTACCTATTCAACGGTACTAATTTTTTTGTTTTTATTTTTTACGTATTTAATTTACACGAGGTGTAAATTTTTATAGACTTTTTGCGTGGTTTGTAGAGCTAGGCGATAATGCTGTGACCAATTATCATTTGGAATATATATTTTAGCAACAAATTTATTTTTTTTAATGTGACAACGAGCTGCTTTACCAATTTCCCAAAGAGAACTTTACATAAGGGCTTTGCCCGTAAAGTGCTTGGTGACCTGTATAATCACCCGGACTCCAGTGTACTGGTTTCGGCCTTAACTTGTATGTCTTTTAATATTGTTTGTTTATTGATTAACAAGTTCGGCTGAACCTGATTATTTGATCAGAAGACCTCCTTGTATAAAATCAGCATTAAAAAATAAGTTATTTGTTTAGCTTCTGCTTTTTTATACTAAGAATATTTCGTAGCTGTCTGTGCATCAGAAGCCATACATATACAGCTTCGACTTATATATATATATATATATATATATATTATATGATATAGTATATATATATTATATATATATATATTCTATATATATATATATATTATATATAAGTATATATATATATATACTATATATATTAGTATATTATATATATTTCTATATATCTATATCTACATTTTTATGTAGATTATATGTATTATAATTTATTTTTTAATTTCTATATAGATTAGATCTATCTATATATATATATATATATGATATACATCTATATTTCTTATATTTAATATAGCTTATTATATTTGTTTCTATTTCTATATGGATTATATATTTATATTCTACTTCTCTTTATATATATTATATATATATATATTATATATATATATATAATATATATATAATATATATATATATATATATATATATTATATTAAGTAAATTTAATATTGTTCAGTGTATCGGTATCAAAATCTTTGTGTCGGCATTATTTTTTTTTTATATTAATCCGAGTATCCGTATTAATATCTTTGCTTCGGCATTACTAATTTTTATATTGGTCTGTTTATCGGCATCAATATCTTGCTTTGGCATTAACTTTTTTTTTTACAAATTGATCCGAGTATCAGCATCAATCTTTGATTTTTCATTAATTTTTTTTACAATTTATATATCAAATAGGTCTATATGACCTCATCAATTATAATTTATTTGTAAATATTGTAAATAATTTTTTTTTATTTTTTTATTTTTTTTTTTTTTGCTTTTTGATATTTCAGACTCCTTAGTATTAAGGTAGCATTAAAATAGGTTTAAGTAAGAAGTTTATCCTAGTTTTAAGGTTCTTTTTTTAATATTTGGATCGACTGATCCCAATTTTTGAATTTAAATTTCGGTCAACTGACCCTCCATTTTGATTTTTAGGTCAACTGACTTTCTTTTGGATTTCCTTATAAGTCAATTGAGTTTTGTAGGCTCCGGCGTTGCCGGTTCCGGTTTTTAAACCGACTCCTCATAAAAAAGACTTCGGTCTTTCATTTAAAAGACTTCGGTCTTTTACTTAAAAGATATCGGTTTTTTATTAAACAGTCTTCGGTTTTTTATATATTTATTATATTTTTGAATTCAAATAATTGCTAATAACCTTTCGTCCGAAAGTGACATTAAACTATTTGAATCGGCACAAAATCAGAGTCTGATTCCTCGATGTCATGCCTACCAGACCATAGACGATATCAAAAATTGATTAGTCAATCCTAAACTCGAATTTGACAACATTTAATTATTAATTTAATTATTAATTAAACTATTAATTAAACTATTATTAATTTAATTATTAATTAAACAACATTTAATTATTAATTGCCGCTACCGTGGCTGAAACGGTAGAGCGACGGAGTCGCATGGCAAGGTCGTGGGTTCGAATCCTAGTTCGGATCCTAGGTAGAAATTACCTATAAAGTTCCCCTCCTTGAATAGGGCTATGACGGAGGTGTAAAAAAAAAAAAAAAAAAAAAAAAAAAAAAAAAAAAAAAAAAAAAAAAAAAAAAAAAAAAAAAAATTAACAATTTGTAACTCATCGACGTTCAATCAAGCGACTTAGATGCCAAAATTGGGAGCTTCTTAACTGAAGAAGCTAATTTCCTTGACGATGACGAATGCTATATTCGTCCCGTCACAATTTATATATAATAATAATAAAAGTAATAATAATAATAATAAATAATACTAAAAATAATAATAATAATAATAATAATAATTTAATCAAACATACTATCAAAATAAGAAAATAAAAATAATAAAACAAAATATAGTATTAATAATAATAATATAATAATAATTAATAATAATATAATAACAATAAATAAATAATAATAATAATAAATATAATAATAGTAATAATATAATAATAATAATAATAATAATAAATAATAATAATAATAATAATAATAATAAAAATAATAATAATAATAATAATTAATAATAATAATAATAATAAATAATAATAATAATAATAATAATAATAATAATAATAATAATA
>JABUQX010029983.1:45000-50000 GCA_015478945.1 Trachelipus rathkii
TTTAACATTGCAAAGCGAAATAAATTATAAATATAAAAATAAATTACATTATATATACTTTAAGTATAGGATTTGTTGAGTTTAGTTAGTTCACATAGATCTAAACTTTTTTTTTAAATATTTTAAAAGTGTGAAGTTGCTTTATTACTATAATTTCAATTTGACTTTACGCATTTTTACTTCAGTTTTATGAAATGTGTTCGAATTCATGCAATCGATATGTATATGGAGGTGGTGGCAGATAATTAATTCACATGATCCAAAAATAATTTTTGGTTTCTAATAATTTTTTTCTGGAATTTGTAGTTTTGGAAGTACTTTTAAATGTAGCAGCAGTTTTTATTTCTGTTGAAAAAGTAGTAAGAAAATTGTTTTAGCTATGATATAAGGTAAAAGCAAATTCATTAATATATTCAATAACTAAAGCAACATAGAATTCAAACTTGGATTGCGTCTTTACATATTTGTATTTATTTTGTTCTTACTCCCGTAAATTTATAAAAAAATTTCGTTTGATTAACTTCTTTCGTCGATTCTTGATCTTACTCATTTTACATGTCAATCTTTTGCTATTCTCCATATCTTTCCACAGGACCATTTCTCATGTTTGAAAAAATAAATGAAATAACTTAAATTTCTTCTGTTTGAGTAGTTGCCTCAAATTTATACTTAAGGGAGGCAGGCAAATAACAAATAAATCAAAAATTTCAAATTATTTATTAAACTTCAAGGGTTTTCCTTAGTACTTTATTATATTGTTAAAAAAAAAAACACTATAATCTTATTTAACAATTTTTTTTTAATTTATATAAATTTTCAACACAAAGTAAATGTACCATTCTAGTACGCATGTGTCTGTTTGCGTGTTTCGTAAGTTTGTCGTCCATTTATGTTCAATGCAGGGAATTTATAAATTCATATAAAAATTATAATTTTTTTAAACATATTTACAGCTGCTGATTTCGTTAAGTTTGGACTTCCAATGGCATACAGCGTTACAGTACTTGCTTGGGGGCTCATTTCATACCCAAACGGCTACGCTAGAGCTGGTAAGTACCTAGACGTCTTTATATATAATATATAAATATATATATATATATATATATATATATATATATATATATATATATATATATATATATATATATATTATATATATATATATATATATATATATATTTATATATATATATATATATATATATATATATATATATATATATAATCTTTACTCTATGATATCAGGTCAGACTGATTATGCTAGGGCTGCAATACGTTGGGGAGCTGAATACCTTGTTAAAGCACATACATCACCCACAGAACTCTGGGGGCAGGTACTCAATAATTTTTTTCTTAAATTACCAAAGCTATTTAATTAAAATACTGAGATATGGATATAATTTCCATTTCAAATTTGAATAGAAACCTAAGCTACATTCTTTTTAACAGACAAATTTTTTATTATATAAGGTTGAATCAAGAGTTAAAAAGTAATGTTTATTTTCAATATACAAAACATGAATTTTCAATGATTTTTGAATAGGTTAGTGAATGCTCATCTGATATTGTAATTGTTAAATAAGTAAAGCAACAAAACTTCTGTCACTTGGTTCATTATTATTTTCTCAATAACAATCTTTAAAAATCGATGGTAAAAGTATAGTTTACATACAGGTTGGTGATGGAAATATAGATCATGCTTATTGGGGTAGACCAGAAGAAATGACTATGGAGAGACCCTCTGCTAAGATTGATGAAAACAATCCTGGTAAGTACAGATCATCAATGTGATTACATACACAAGTACTGAACTGTCTGGTTAAGCAAAGATCTAAAATTTATTGTCACCAAAATCTTCAGGATCGGACCTTGCTGGTGAAACTGCAGCAGCTTTAGCAGCCACATCAATTGTTTTTAGTTCGGTGGACAGTACTTTTTCCGATAGTTGCCTTCAAGCTGCAAAGGAGCTTTTTGACCTAGCATACAACTACAGAGGAAATTATAATGATGCTATTCCAGGATCTACAGATTTCTATCCGTAAGTATTGGCACACAGAAAAAAAATATGAATTAATTATCATTTGTGAATTAAAAATCATCAAAATTTATAACTGGGGTAATAACCTCAATAGATTTGGAGTTTTAAAATTTTTCACTTAAATTATCTAATGGAATTTTCATTTTTAAAGTTCTAGTGGCTATGGGGACGAGCTCGCCTGGGGAGCACTTTGGTTGTATAGAGCAACTGGTGATACTACATACAAAGATAAAGCTAGCAGCCTTGTGGATGAATATGACGTTCTAGGCACTTATCCCGGCTTTGACTGGGATCACAAAAATGCTGGCGTAATGGTAATATTCTTTGAGAATATAATAACAGTCAAAAATTATTACTTTATTTTAATAAATTCTTTTGTTCCAACACATTACTTTTTATTAATAATATTTTAATTTTATCAGGCTCTTGGTGCCGAAATTGATAGAAGTACCAAATACGTGGATACACTTACTAGCTTCGCAAATTACGTTAGAACTGAAATACAGCAAACTCCGCAGGGTTTGATTTTCATTTCTGACTGGGGATCTCTTAGGCTAGCTGCTAACCAAGCCTTTATCTTATTCAGGGTAATAAATACAAAGGAATAATAAATATAAACACGTAGTAAATAAAAAACGAGATATAGACTACAATATTGTCAAACAATTTGTCAAATAAATGTTTCATTATAAATATATTCGATCAATTTCTTCAGGCATCTTCCATTGGCATTGATTTTCAAGAAAACAGAGATTTGGCCCAACGACAAGTTGATTACATTCTTGGGTCAACAGGAAGGTCATTTGTAATTGGTTTTGGGGTTAACCATCCTGGAAGAGAACACCACAGATCTAGGTCAGTTTAAAAAAAATCAATATTATTATTATTATTATTATTATTATTATTATTATTTATATTATTATTATTATTATTATTATTATTATTATTATTATTTTTTTTTTTTTTTTTTTTTTTTTTTTTTTTTTATTTTTTTTATTATTATTATTATTATTATTATTATTATTATTATTATTATTATTATTATTATTATTATTATTATTATTATTATTATTATTATTATTATTATTAAACTAAATATCAAGTTAAAATAAATATTATTCAATTTTTAGGGATTATTTTCCACTTAAATATATATATACTATATATAGTATATATAATAATATATATATATATATATTATTATATATATATATATACTATATATATATATATATCATATATATATATCATTTAATCATCATCAACCATCATCATCATCATCATCACCTTCATCATCCCATCATCATCATCATCATTCTCATCAATCATCATTCATCATACATCATGATCATCAACTCATCATATCCATCAATCATCAATCAATATCATCATCTTCATCATTATCATCAATCATAGTGGTCCAATCAATAATCATGCATCATCATCATCATCATCATCATCATCATCATCATCATCAATCATCATCATCATCAATCTCCCTATAATCACGCCATCTTCTCTCCTCAAGATTGGGGTAATGCGCAACATGAACCGGAAGCAAGAAAAGTAGTAGAATATGACGCAAGTCGAAAAGAAAACCCAGCCTTACCGCCACCTTTATACTTTATAATGAGAACTCGTCACATTCAGAAAATTTATCATAAAGCTTCACGGGACCGTGACGGACCCATACAATGGCATCTCGTCAATGTGAAGTTCATATCTCGACCCAGGCGGGCCACAACCATACCCCCCTCACAAAACCCCGACATTCACTCCTATTATACACCTTTCATCTCGCCTCTGCCAAACTCACATTTCTCTCTTCCAGCCATTCTTTTACTGACTCAATCCACTTTTTATTCGGTCTCCCAGCCGGTCGATTCCCAACACACCTACCATTATATATTCGCTTAACCAACTGACTATCAACCATCCTTTCCACATGACCAAACAACCTCAACGTACTTTCATTTAATTCTTTCATTTCTATTGCATCCACACTAAACAACTCTCTAATACGTTCATTCCTCATTTAATCAATTCTTCTCACACTTAACATACCCCTAAGATTGTCCATCTGAACACATTGCACTTTAGAGCTATACATCTTATTCCAGACCATAGTCTCACTGCTATACATTAACAAAGGTAACAATATACCCTCATGGAAGTCTAGGCGCACTCAGGTAACTACATACCCTCATGCGCACGCAAGGATTTAATTGCACCAGCTACCTTACTACCATTCACATTTTTTTTCAACTACACTCTGCATCATCCGTTCCCTTTTTATCCAACATATATCCTAAATATTTAAACTCAAACACTTGTTAAAGCTTCTCACCATCTAACATAACTTTTCACTCCCAACCATAACCTTACTCTTATCTACGTTTACTTTCAAACCCCTACTTTTACACACCCTGCCAATTCTCTCTACTAATCCTCTCAAACTCTCCTCAGATTCGCCACACAAAACCCAATCATCCGCATATATTAGGTAGGGCACTCTCCTCTCTCTATCATTCTCCATCATTCTAACACCATCATCTGCAACTCCCACCTCTAATTCTTTCATAACCCTATCCATATACAAATTGAATAACCAAGGGGACATAACACATCCCTGCTTCACTCCGCTATTAATATTAAACCAATCTTTTTCGATTAAATTTATTCGTACACCTGCTTCACTATCGTCATACATACTTTTGTTTCCATTCAGAAGCTTACCACCAACACCATATTTCACTGACATCTACCATAGAGCTTCCCTAATAATCCTATCATACACCTGTTGCAAATTCATAAAACATAGCTACAATTTATTCTTCTTCCTCCTCATATTCTCAATCATTTGTTTCAATGTGAAGATTTGATACACATCTTCTACCCCTTCTAAACCCACCTTGTTCTTCACCAATAAGTCCTTCAGTCCCTCGACGCACACTTTCGACGA
>JABUQX010029983.1:55000-65000 GCA_015478945.1 Trachelipus rathkii
GTTTACTTTAATTTTCTTTTTTTGTTTTTTTTTGGCAACTCTTTGAAAAAGGGCCTGTCCGTTAATGGTTGCATCGTGTAATATATATATATATATATATATATATATATATATATATATATATATATATATATATATATATATATATATATATATATATATATATATATATATATATATATATATATATATATATATATATATATATATATATATAGGCACGAAAACGGAAAAAATTATCACGATAACCAATAAACCGATAAAGAAAACCCCATCAACGATAACCGATATTCGATAGCTAGCGATAAATTTATCGCCGATAAGGCGGATAACCGATAAATCGATAAATCCTAATTTCCCAACTTGCGATAACAATATTTATATTTTAAATAAAAAACGAGAAATCCAAATTTTTATTTTTTATTGTAAAAAAAATCTTGGTTAACCTTTCTTTCATTTATGGATAATTCCTTTAGATTATTTGATTTTGCTACAGGCGTAGTAAGGTAAAATAGTTTTATCTTACTATGTTGTAACTATTTTATCTTACTATAAGTAAAATAAAATAATTTAAAGGACTTATCAATTTAGTTCTGCAGCATTTGCATGTTCCCCTTTATAAACATGAGCATGTTAAGGTTTTCATCTGACATTGGAATCCTCTTGGCTCTGTAGAAATCCTTGCCAAAGGAGGACAATCGCTCCACTGTGGCGTTGGACGTCATTGCAGTGTTGTACCTCAAGCAGAGATCAATGAGCACATTCTCACTTTTGAAAGCTGGGTCTGTCATGCTGTCTGTCGATTTGGCCTGCAGCCACACCTTTACCAATCGAGCAGCTTTGTACTTAGTTGACCTTTGACCACCATGACCTTCAGTGTAATCATCTACATCACAGATGCTGGAGTAGTAGTCCGCCGTCTCCATGTCCTCGGCCTTGCTGCTGCTGGTACTGCTGGCGTTCTCCAGGTCAGCACGCCGCAATAACACCTCTACCTTCTTCTCCATCAGGACCTTGACCTCTGATCTTTTGGCCTTTGTTTCATCAAAAGCCCTAATCCACATCAGGCAAAACGTAGGGTGGAAGGCAGGAGCACTCGTCATGCTCAAAGGTGCTGGCGAAGCTCCTGTCTATGGCAACAAGGAGGGTGTTGACCAGGGGCTCGCAGAACCGGAGATTGACGCTGGTCTTCAAGTCGACCAGCTTCTTGTTAATAAATTGGAAGAAATGTGCGCTGTTAAGGTTGTGGCTAAATTTTGCTACTACCCCCTTGCTACCCCGTTAGCCCTAGTTGATTAAATAGTTTTAAAATGGAAGCATTACATAAAAGTTAAAAAAGAAATAAAGAATCGCAATAACGTCTCACTTATATTTAGTTTATTCACCTTAGCACCTTCCCATCTGTTCAGTTCCTCTTTCTACTCCTCTAATATTTTGCTTTAAGGGACACCAGGCTGTTCGTAAGGCTGTTCCACCTTTGGCTATCTTGGTGGGAACAATAAGCCGCCTTTGATCGCCTTGTGCTGGGCTGTCTGCATAACACTGTATTCGTTCCTTGAAAAAAATAGTTTACATTATTACATATATCGTTTTTTATCTCATTTTTCAGAATTTTTACTGAAAATATTTATCTTTTTTTTCTGTAACCCTTTAATATTTATTTACATAAATTTCATTCTGTTATTCAAACATTTTTACCACAAGTAACTAATCGGGTCAAACAACTTATGACTTGCCTTGCTTGTTCCACGGCCACTGGGCCTTCGTGATGCTTCTCCTTAATGCCTCCTTGAAGGTTCCAGGCATGTGCTTCTCCATCTCCCCTATGTCGGTGCTGGCGACCAGATTCATTGTGTGCGCCGCAAGCTTATGCTGCGCCTGGGTAGCTTGATGATGGCGTTTTTGCTGCCCATCTCGATGTCATGAAACGCGATAAACTGCAGAAACACATAGTTAAGTTACTTGTTAAATTGTTATAAATGCATAATTTTTAAAAATCTTTAAATCATTCTTTGAAGCACTGGTATTCTTTACATTCTACAAAGTAATGTTCACAGAATTGAGAATTCACTATTCAGTGTTGTATACACACCTCTAGCTCTAAGATCCCTTGGTCTTGGAGAGGGTCAGTGATGAACAGGCTCATTCTCAGACTCAGCAGCGCGGGCCTATTCTTCCTGGGGATCATCCAGATCAGAGCCAAATTGGATAAATGCTTTTCGAAAATTGGCAGCATTTCCTGTGGTCAATCTGAAGCATATAAAGCAGAAAAAAATTGCCATTTTCATTTATCATTGTTATAAACGATCATTTTATGCTATCAGTCTATCGGTAATCGCTACTTTACTAAAGTTATAATATTCAATAATTTTGAAACATAAAATATAAGAACTTACATGGTGACCTTGTCCTCTATCCCAAACTGGCTGTGGATCTTCTCCATAGCATGGGAAGGTACATCATGGGTGTGACTCCCCATGATCCTTTCACACGCAAGGACAGCCATCTTCATGTACCTGGTGTTTGGGTCCAGCCAGTGAACAGTCATCCCCAGGTACCCCTTCTTGTTAGCTGACCACCAGTCAGCCGCAGTGCCCTCCTACTTGACTTGCTCCAATTGGCTGAAATATAATATTCATGGAAAAAGTTATTACATTTGAATATTATATATATATATATATATATATATATATATATATATATATATATTTTATTATATATATATATATAATAATATATATATATTAATAATATATATAATTATTATATAAAATATATATATATATATATATATATATACTATATATATATATTATATATATATAATATATATATATATATATATATATAATATATATATATTATAGTTATATATATATATATATTATATATAAAAAATTTATTATATTAAATATATATATATATATATATATATATATATATATATTATATTATATATATAAAATATTCAAATTTAATAACTTTTCCATGAATTTATATTTTCATTCCAACTGGCGAATATATATATATATATATATATATATATAATATATTATATTATACTAATATATATATATATATATATAATATATATATAATATATATATATATATATATATATATATTATTATATATTTAATATTTATATTTTTAATTTTTATAATAATATTATAAAAAATTTTTTATATAATATATATATATATATATAATATATATATATATTTATATATATATATATATATATATATATATATATATAATATATATATTATTATATATATATATATATATTATAATATATATATATATATATATTATATATTATATATATAAAATATATATTATATATATATACTATATATATATATAGTATTATATTATATATTATATATATATATATATATATATATATATATATATATATATATATATATATATATATATATATATATATTTATTGTTAAAAAGCCCTTGATTGCTAAAACAACATTAAGAGTAAAGTTTTTATTACATAAGCACTAATCACAATTATAAAAAATCACTGGAAACATATAAATAAGTAAATAAATAAATAATTGTTTTAATTTTCAAGCTTTCGTTCCCGAGGGAATAGGAACCTTGTCAAGAATATACGATGGTGGTAAAGGAATCAAAACTTTTGCGAAGAGCCTGATAATGATTATTTTTTTAGTTGGTTATTAGGGAGTGGAAGAAAGAGGAGGTATTCAGTGCGGCGTTCAATATGGTGTCAAAATTTGTATCTCCGGGAATGCGATTGAAGTTTGAGATGTTTTTTATGCAATATGATTCAGCTATTTTCCTGTATTTATGGTTTTTGATGTGTGCTATTGCTGACATTTGTGAAATGTTTATATGGTGGTTTTGTGTGGACCGGTGTAATGTTAGGGGGGAGTTTTGGTTGCCGGTATTGAGGTCATGTTTGTGTTCGTCTTTACGTCTTGTAAGATTGATGGTTTCTCCTATATAAACCGAGTCGCAGTTGCTACAGGGTATCTTGTACACGACTTGTTGAGAGGGAGTGTGGGGTTTGGGGGGGGCGCAGAATTTTTTTTGAGTGGGAGATTATTGGAAGGGACTAGAGTAATGTTAGGGATGAGTTTTTTTTATTTTTGTGGTTGGGATGTGAGGAATGGGTAAAAAGGTCGTAGTGGGGGTTTGTTTGGGGGGTATTATTATAAAACTTGAGTTTAGCTTTTTTATAGGCAAGATGGGGTATGTTGTTGGGGTATAACCAGTTTGGTGAACGTAGAATCGAAAAGGGTAGCAGATATAGCACATAATTGATTGTCAAAGATTCTCTCTCTCAAAAAAGGAGAGGTAGCTAAGAATTTTAATAAGGATGTCTATAAGTATAAAGAGCAGAGGTTATTGTTAAGCTATTTTTTAGAGATGTGTGTTAAGAATAGATAATGAGCCACTGGGAAAAACACCAGTGAAGGAATGTAAACCAGGTATGGAGTGAAAAACGTTTGGTCATAGGATAAACACAGAATATTATGATAGGAGTATAGGCTTGTGTGGAGAATATATTTAGGAAAATTTCCGCGTTGGCTCACATCTAGTTTTGTTTCATTAGTAACAAATTTTCTTTTATATAAATTGTAGATGGTTATTCACAGTGATAGAAAGAGTTTCACGTCGCTGTTTGTTTTTGGCCAGAGTGAGGAATTTTTCTTATCAAGTAACAAAGTTTAGAATAGCATTATTGGCTGTATATTAAAGTTGAGATAGTGTTCAAACAGATACTGAAGTAGGGAGTGATTTATATCTTATCTGCTTATGTGGGGAAATGGTCTGCAAAATTATGATTCCTCACATACCTTCTCAGCCATGATTTGATTGTAATAAAGGGAAAGAGAGAAAAGGAGCCAGGGAAGGGCTCGCGGGGTGTCAGCGCACTCTCTCGACAATGTTCTAACAAATATAGATACCCATACTATATATATATATTTATACATTAAAAAAGATGTAGAGAGGTATTAAGGGATCTCCACTAGATCAAAGTCCGGATAGATTGTTTATAAGAAGGAGTGATTTGTATATTGAATTAAAAAAATTAGTAGGCAGGTCGTAGATGATATAGGATGAAGTATTTAAAATTGATATTCATTTGTTTGGTAGGCAAATGGGTAGAGAGAAAGATAATATCGCTGATCATGCTAGATATAATTCTTCGTCTATTATTGAAATTAGTTGAGAGAAAGAATTTCAAAAGACGTCACGAAAATTAGGTAAGGCGTGTAAAGGCTGCCCAAACCTTGCCAAGAGTTTATCAAGAGGTATTAACAAATGAATATATAATACGACGTTATTAATTTTAAACGTTATGATCTTATGGACGATATGTTATTATGGAGCTATGTGTGAGGGATGTTGAATTATTTTATAGATGTTTAAGCAAGTGTTAATTTGTAAAAGTGTCATATTTTAAAGATCATACTTATGATTGAAATTGATGAGGGTGTGGCATATGGAATTGATGAGAGTCGTATTTTAAGTTTTGGGAAATGATAACCCATTATGAAGAAGTAAGATTTATAGTTGAGCTAAAGTTAATAGTATTTTACTTATATGATAGGTGATCTGAGGGGGATTATGTTGGGTTTATATGTATCTGGAGCACCCCGTAGACTTGCGTACAGATTGATGACCTAATGTGGATTTGACGTGAAGTTTCTCATAATAGGTGATGAGTTGTAATCTTTTAAATATATATGGTTTTTTTAAGATTGAAATTAAAGAGATTTAATTATTTGATGACAGAATAGTTAGGATACTCGCACGATAGTGTTTTTTGTTTAAGGTGGATGTATGTATGACAAGGCCCTTTAGAAACGTTTAGCAGGTTTACTGGTCTACTCTCAAGTTGTGTGTACTCTATGTGTTCAAAAATACTCTATGGATATCGACTGCTCTTTATAAAATATCTCTAGAGATTTGGAGAATTTAAACGGATGACATTTATATTTTTAATTTCTGTATTTTATTCTATTAGTACAACTGAGCAGGGATATAGTGATTGCGATGGACCTAAGTGATATAGTATTTTGTATTGCCCTGAACTTTTGATCTTGTAGTGATTGATTGTAGAAAGAAATTATATGCACGAGTCCAGATGATGTAATACATTTTTATTGTGATCCGGCATTATAATTCTTTATTCGTGATCTTTCTTCCAGGTTTTGAGATGTATCATGTATCAATTGTATTATTTGTTCCTCTTAGCGAATAATTTTTGTACATATTAGGTCTATATTGATTATCAATGTCTTGGTAAGTAAAACGATCGCACTTAAATTCTTTTTCATCGATAGTCTTCCAAATAGTTATAAACAGTATAGATGTAATGGTGACTGTGTTTATCATGGTAATTGTATCTGTAACTGTCACAAATGGCCATATTGTAAAAAAAATTGCACTGAAATATTAAATATTTTTTACTTATAGTTGTTGAGAATATATCTTGTATGATTGACATATATTTTATTTTGTTCATATCTAGAGACGCATCGATGTTAGTAATATATTCGTAATGTTGAATAACATGCAGCAATGTCGCTTCTGGAAAGTATACGGTTCGAAAGGGCACAAGATATATCACAATTACTCTTTTTGAAGACATTATATGACAAAATTCAGTTCACAGAGTAATACCTACTCTGAGAAACGTATATTAATTATATTATTTTTAAAGATGAGTATGATTTTTTCTTATAATAAGTATATGATAAGTTATGTTATGTGTAGATTTCGGAAATGGAATATAGCTAAAATTCAACATATAAAAATATATTGAATTAATTTATATAACGAATTTATAGGAGATATGAATTAAAATTATTTGATAGAATAATATAATTACATTGAATGAAAAAGTTTAATTTGTGTCATTATTTTTAATGATGCCTGTAAGTTACACTAAAATTTTCTTGGTGTTTTAACGGAGGTATGATTGTGTGCTTAAACTTTCGCGTTTGAGATATGGACTCTAAGTTATCTTAGAGCTCATATTACTGAAATAAAAGCATAAACAGGGCCGCTCGTTGAATATTATAGTATAAATAAATAGCTGGTTTATACTGTGATCTAAAGGGAACCTCCAGTGCTAATCCGATTATACATCCACACCGGCTTAACAGAAAAAAAAAACTCAGTTTAACTTTCACAATCACTTCTTTAACCAATCTTTTTCTAAAACCCATTTATTATAAAGAATACACAAAATATAGAAAAACTTATCATTAACAAATTCACAACATGGATCTCACTGTCGCAGTTCTACGGTGGTGCCCTCAAGTATACATATAATAACCTCAAAATCCCCTCAGAACCTTTATTCATATGCTCAACACTAACTGAAATTTCACAATAAATCTCAATCCAATAGGTTATTCATCCCACTTATACCCTCTCATTCTGAAATTCCGAATTATATACCATCACACTCATCTTATCCAAAATAGATGTTAATTTCACTCACTAAAACACGCCACATTCAAATCCACACTTCACAACCATCAGTTACATCCACGACGTCATATCATTGTTTACCTCTGTACCCGTCCCCCATGCTCTTTCTCTTCTCGAACAATATCTAAATCAAAATGATATCACTCTACAATATCCTTTCCCCATGCTCAAACAATTAATCCACCTAACACTCGATCACAATTTTTTTCAATTCAATCACTCCTTCTATAAACAATCTTCCGGACTGAGCATGGGGTCCCCTTTATCCCCCACTTTAAGTAACATTTATATGGAACTTTTACACATCCTCCCCCACCCCTCCCTCCATCAATCAACATGGCTGAGATATGTTGACGACATATTTGCAGCCATCCCCAAAGAAAAAGACCCACTTCATATCCTTAACACTATCAATAATATACACCCTGCTATTCAATTTACTATAGAAATCCCCCAAAACAACACACTCCCTTTCCTGGATACCCTCATACATACAAATGTTGCCCACAACCTATACTTCAGCGTTTACAGAAAACCCACCTCCCAACCTTGTTACATTCACTGGTTTTCCGCCCACTCTAAACACACCAAAATAGCTACACTCTCTTCTTTATCTTCTGTTATACTTCATAAGCTACTTTAAAAAATCTGCTCTCTCCACTCCTCACAACCTTTAATTGATAACTATTGAATTTTAATTATTTTAATATGAATTCCAGACGATATCTCCATAGTTCACCAAATGTAATAGTATCCCCTATAATCACTAATACTCCATCTGCCTTAAAAAAATGCTAAATTACTCTCAAGTGTTCTAATACCGGAATCACTACTATCCTCCATTCTAAACATATAATCTCGGTTTCCGCGAGCTTATTCTTACTATATTTTGCGACTTCCTTGAACTCCTATCATCATACATTGCCAGATAAAAAAACTCTCCCTGACAAATTTTCCGTAAGTTTCCCATTAAGTAATGTGTATATCCTCTACTCGTGGTCCCTTTCTACTAATTAATCTCCCACTCTCAAAAAAAGATCTCCTGCTCCCCCTCCAACAAATCTTTCCACATCTCACCTCGTTTATCATTGAGGATTCTTAGTTACAATTATTAACCACTAATTATGTAGCAAATGTTAGACATACTCTGAATTTTAACTCATTATATGATAAACACATTTCTCAATATTACATACCTATAACAAGATCAGTAGGATCAGAACACTCACGAAAAACTATAGAACCTTCAATATACCGGCAATCCAAAACTCCCCTCCATCCTAGCTTATAAATACACCAGGTCCACACTCACAAAACCACAATAATAATGTAGAATTCACAAATGTCAGGCAACTAAGAACCGACAAATCTCAATGTTCCATCATTATAGGGAGGCACCAGTTCCTGATCATAATCGACGTAAAAAAAACTCATCAAACATGTCTCTCTCGCGCTATGTAGCCATCATCTAATTCTTCACGAAGGATACACAAGTATCTTCGGACACCAATCATTGAATCAGACGCATCAATGGCAAGATACCCTGCCTACGTTATCTGGCTCCTCTACATCCTCAAATACATCGCAGAACTGAATATATTAAAGAATTAATCATTTCTTATCAGGGATCCTAAAAATGAGCAAAGTTTTGATCCTTTACCACTAGTGTCGTATAGGTATTTAATTTAAGTATTCAGGGTCTCTTTTAATATACCTCTAGGAGAATCGATACGCTGAAACACATATTAAAAGACCATTATATATTTATTTATATGATCACCCTTATATTAAAATGATCAGATATCTCAGTCTGATGTTATTAAATACTAAACTATATCTCGTGGATTCACGGTGAATTATGTTAATATTGCCCAATGTTTGTATAAATAATAGAATTATGTTGTTAATTTTCATAGCATATACGAATAGTGTCTTAGATTTAACAATAAATATAATCAATAAGATACAAAGTTCTAGTAATACTTTAAATCTAAGACAAGTACTTCAAAAAGTGAGCTGAAACTTTTAGTATAATCTCAGAAAAAGATATATCAATATCAATATATTAATATATAATTAGGTAATTTGATACGTTTAAGATTAATCATATGCAAAATAATTATAATAAATACTTATAGTAAGTGGCAAAATACACTAAATGTCACTATCCACTACAATTTGAATACGTAATATGATACAATATACCTCGTCATCAGCCCTTTCAGAATATATATAATCATATATATATATATATTATATTTATAATATCATACTATATATTAAATATTATATATTATATATATATATAATATATATACTATATTATATTATAATTATATATATTAGTATTATTATATATATATATAATATTTAATATATATATATATATTATATTATTTATAATATATATATATTTATGTATATATATATATATAATATAATATAATATATATATAATATATATATATTATATAATTTTAATATATATTATATTATTATATATAATATA